>MJUU01022427.1:199144-233075 GCA_002080025.1 Modiolus philippinarum | reverse complement strand
TTTTTATATAGCCTAGGTAGCCGCGTGGTCTAGGGCGCTGGACGTAGTGCAGGCGGTGTTGTCATAGATGTCACAACAGTGATGGTTCGAATCCCGGAGAGGGAACTACCAATGTGCAGATCTAACAACGTTGGGCTGATTTTCAGACGTATATATATATATATATATATATATATATTTATATGTATCTCTGAGGGTGACAGATATGGTGAAGACTGGCATGAATAAATAATTACTACTACTTGTATATAGGATACATTTCACTTGTTTTAAAATAATTTTTAATCACAATATTTAGATTTTGAATATTGCAGAGAGGAAAAGTTTTCTCACATTCTTAAGACCACATCCAACTGCAAATATTATTTACAAAGAGAAAGAAAACATATAATAATAATTGGGGACACACATCGCACTGTCCAAATTGTGGTTTGTCCCCAAAATCAACCTGATAAAGTTATGCAAAATCAACCAGGTAAAGTTATACCCACCCACTCATGTACTCTAATCTCTTTGAAATTACTAGTTCAATATTGGGGACCAGGCGTTCCAGCAAATATCTGCCTTTAGAATCTCTTTATTTTTATAAAAGATGTTTTTTTTCTATTAAAAGATTTGCTTTTAAACAATTTTTAAGCCCAGCAATATTAATATGGTTTCTGGACAGCTTTGTCCTATATATGTAGAATTTGCATAGCAAATATATTAACCATAATTGATTTGTCTTATCATATGCCAAAAATTTATGCTCAATTGGAACAAAAGCTGTATTTATCACTTGATTTCCTCCTATCTGCTCCAGCGAGATCCATCAATCATGGGGCCAAATCGGTAGGGACAGGAAATTTACTAGCCAATCTCCAGTCTTGTACACCCTTCCGAGGAAGTAATATTTCGGCAGCGGTTTTCCAATGTTTAGATTCGAGTTGCACTAACGAGATGTAAATTCATCGAAATGGGGCCTTATCTGCAACAGTGAAATTCAAATATAGTGTTGCGTGTCACTCAAATTGTAGTGGTCAAATTCCTCAGTGGAAAGATGTTCTCGATAATATCGTATCCTAAGACTCAGTTGGTCTTTGACTTCAGACGCATATAATTTATTTTTCTAGACCTGTATAAGCATATTTGCATGCTTATCATGAGGATTAAATAAGATTTCCAAATTTTTCGCTGTTTTTAGACGTTATATGGGAATTTTTTACACGACTAGTGTTTTCTTCATCAAGAAGATCCTCGGAGCTTATTCTGCCTTTTAGCTGAGTTTGGGAATTATCGATTGACAAAAAAGGTCAACTCATCCTGTCCATCTTTTGGATGACACACAAAGACTTCTCAGTTTTTGTTTTGGTTTGTGTATTCTCACTAGTTATGTATTTCATTTCATTTCATAGAATAGAGTAGAGTAGAGTAGACATTTAATATGGAACTTTGGATTTAAAAAAAAAATCCTGTCTGCTCCAGCGAGATCCATCAATCATGTGGCCAAATGGGTAGGGAGAGGAAATTTACCAGCCAATCCCCAGTCTTGTACACCCTTCCGAGGAAGTAATATTTCGGCAGCGGTTTTCTAATGTTTAAATTCGAGTTGCACTGACAAGATGTAAATTCATCGAAATGGGGCCTTATCTCCAACAGTGAAATTCAAATGTAGTGTTGCGTGTCACTCAAATTTTAGTGGTCAAATTCCTCAGTGAAAAGATGTTCTCGATAATATCACATCCTAAGTCTTTAACTCAGTTGGTCTTTGTATATATACAATGGCTGCCAATTGCTACATACACGTTGACACTTGAGCATGATTCCAATGTATGCACAGTCAAACTACTGAATAAGGGGAAGTTTTCGCGTGTGGTTTATTTTCGCACATTTCGCAATTGGCACATACTCGCGAAAATTTCCCCTTGCGTATATCTTTTTAAATATAAGGTAAAAAAAGGTAAGATATATTTATGTTAAAAATCATCAAGTTAAGATTGTGATTGAAAATTTCATATAATTTAAAAACATATTAATTTTTGACCCCAAAATATCTCATTACAATAAAAACTCGTCAACCAAGGATAACCCATGAAAACCGTCCGGTTTATTGCCAATGGGGTCCTTCAAAAATAAATATAAACGTAATATAATTTATTTAATAAATATTTCTGAGGTCAAAGTATTAGTAGCAGGCGAAAATGGTAGCGTAGTTGGTCTTTAAAGTGTAATCAATGTGATATCAGTTCTTCCTAATATCCAATAAGTGACATTTCACTTCCTTTTTAAATCGAGATATGTTGGTGATAGATTTGATTGAATCAGGAAGTGAGTTCCAATTTTGGATAGCGTTATAAAAAATGATGTTGATTCTGTGCCTTTTATCTTAGGTATTACAAAATTACCGAAAAAGACTTACCGAAATGTAATGGAGAATCGCGAAAATAATCTCGCGAATAGGTTAATAATCGAAATAGAGAAATTGAGACCATGTGAAAATAACACCTTTTACAGTGTGTGTATGTTTTTTAATAAAGAAAGTTTTTCTTTGTATTTTTTTCTTAAGACAGTAACAATTACGTAACGATATTATGTCAAAAGTATTTCACAATAAAACCTATCAATGTAATACTGCAAATTTCATTATGCTGCACATTTACTTTCAAAAGTGATCTCCTAACAGCAGCAAGGATGTCTTTTAAGATAATGCATTGTCCTACATATAAAAAATGAATCTGCTTTTCATTTTCATATCTGGTGGATACTGACTACATAAAAGGCTTTTACTTCGTTTGGAAGGAATTTATTGGCGTATAAATGGGACCAATTCTTTCACAAACATATAATTTGTGACGCAGTTAAGTTGATACTTCAATAAATTCTTTTCAAACGATGTTTAATCCTTTAAGCTATTTTATTTTGGTACTAAAGTTTTCTCTTTATTGCCATTCATATGATTTTGTTCTATTCGGATGTCTTGGCGTTTGAATTAATTAGCTGAAATTGAAAGTAGTTCTATCAACCTTTTTTGTCTATCGCAAAATAAACGACTTCAAAACAAGTACAGGTAGTCATTGCTGTCAGTCATGTCAGCCTAATTCAAATATGCAAATTGTATTTGAATTATATCGTCATCATATAATAGATATTGCAATTGATGTAACAACAACTCATGTATTATTGATACCATCAGTACTGAACTGGTTACAACATTCAAGTCTGACAAAACAAAATTGCATGACTGTGATGAAGTCCGTACCAAAACTATACTAACAATAAACATAGTACAAATATACATACTATAAGTCACTTTTACACAGCTGTATGTGAAATTTAAAATCAGAAGGTTGTTATACCATACCATCACTTCATTCATATTCAAACCAAATAATATCCTTCCAGAATTACACTTAGGGCAAATTAAGTGTTATAACCTACTTGGCAGGTGAATGGGGAAGGAATGAAATATTTCCTAGTAAGATTCCGGGGGGATTCCAGTATAAGTGGCGTTTAAGTTATGCAATATTCCCTGGTAATAAACCGGTGGAATATTCCGGTATGTATGTTGTTTAAGTTATTCAATATATCCTGGTGAGATACTGGTGGAATGTTTCGGTAAGCATGCTGTTTCCCATCCTTTGCTAGATCTATTTCAAAGGATATCTCATCTGTCAGAGCATTCTCAAAATCTTGGTTGTTAATGCTTACCTGCAAATATAATAAACATGCATAAGCCGGTTTGACCCTTCCTCTGGCGTTTGCCTGGCAAAGTGTCGGTGTTATATAGCCATTTTCCCCCATGCCCGTTTTTCCCCTGGGGGAAAAACTGGATCGAACCCATTTTTCCCCTCCGGAAATTTGGGATCAGAGCCATTTTTCCCCCCGGAAAAACTAGAATACTTGTACATATTGCCGTTTTACCCCCATGCCAAACTTTCCCCCTTCATTTGAATATATATAAATGATCAATGTCAATGCCTCATAAAAATATTCCTACATGTTTCTTAATGAATTGTTTTGTTGCATGAATTGTTAATAAAAATATTTAAAATAAATAATTTAAAAATATATGTTGCAATTGTCACTACAAATGTTTTACGGTCGTCACCACGATTTGACAGACCATTACAATGTTTCTGTTTCACAAATGAGAACAGATATTTTTGGGTAGATCCAGAGTTTGTTACCGGACTGACTAACACCGACTGTGACAAAACCGGACTTTTCACTGGCAGTGTGACGGGTGCCACGCGTGGAGCAGATCATGCTTACCCTTCCGGAGCACCTGATGATACCTCAGTTTTTATAGGGGTTCACACTGCTAGTGCTTCAGTTTTGTGGCGTTCTTGTTCATTTTTGTTTATCTGTTTTGTCTTTGTCAAACTGTCTCAATTCGTGTTGCTGTAAATTGCCTTGATGTTGGAATTATGATTTTAGAATTTCCCCTTTCCTTTTCTTGCTTCGGTATTCGTTTGCCGATGTATATTAAGGAATAGCCCTGCATATTAGTGTTCTGTAGTTGTTGAAAATCAACTTATTTGCGGACCTAGAGGGATATCTGTGGGTCTGACTCGCTTTTCATAAATATTTTGAATTTCGAACAGAATTTAGTCAAAAGGTTGGAAAAATGGTAAAAATAGCCAACAACCCCCTATTTTAACATACATGTGTACGTGGTCTAAAAGGCCATGTGAGGTATTACCATCAATTAGCTTCTGTCGATGTCTAAGGGGCAGAATAAGCTTCAAGTATCTTCGTAATAAGGAAAATACTAGTGGTGTAAAAAAATTCATATGTAAGGTCTAAACACATGCAGCATCTTATATTTTCCAATAAAGTATATCATGTGTTAATGTTTTTGTTTACAAGTAATAACCGTCCTACCACATGTGTATCAGTATTTTAAAAGGGGTCAGACCTTTTCCGTTAATGTATTTTAAGCATGTTCAGTTGGTTGTTAACTGTTTTAGACCATTTGGTGTTTTCTAGCCTGTTAAATTAGGGAAATAAAAATCACTTTTTGCTGTTTATCATAAATTGTGTTAATTGCTTTCTAAATTTACTGTTAGCTGATTTGGGAAAAAACAAATATCGTTAGCCTTTTTTATTGAACCCCTTTTATCCCCCTTCTTTTAAGATTTTTATTAATCGTACATATTTCGTCTACGTGTATTTAGCTCTTATTTGTTATTTCTAATCATGAAAAAGTGTAAAAAACGAATTGATTGTCAAGGTAAATCTATTTTAGTTTTCCCTTCATAATTTGCTTTGAACAGAAAGTGTTAAATGGCATTAGTTTAGAAAACGAGTAGATATCCGTTTATATTCTACAAGCTAAAAATCCACAAAAAAATAAATTCTTATTAAATCAAATAAATAAAAAAAATTATCTCGCTGTCAAAATTACTAAAAACTATAGGAACAGTTTATTTCCCTCGAAAGAAAAATGTAATATATAGTTTAAGCGGAAAGATTTCGATTGACTTTTTAAATATAAAGATCGTAGTAAAGTTTGAAATTTTTTATAGCCATATCTTTTCTTGAAAAGAAAATACGAAATACCAGACACATATAATTATATATATTTCTCTGGAAGTACATATCAGGTAGTAATGATACTCTGATGAGAAAACCCCAAACGAAAAGAAGAAGAAATAAAAAGTATGATTTCCTTAAAATAAGAGCAAAACGGCTTCTCATTCACAGAAAAAAAAAGATGCGATGAAGAAAACATCGTGACGACTATCGATGACGTCCGGGGAAAAACGGGATCATATCATCATTGAGGGAAAAAAAACTGGGCTGATCAGTAAATATGATGGGGAAAACTAGATCATGCCAGTTTTTTCCGGGGAGAAAAAAAAATCGATCAAGAATCCCCCCGAAAGAGAAGCATGGGAGAAAAATGGCTATATGACACCAGTACCAAGTTCCTATCGTAGTATCGTTTGTGCTCTGTCTTATTCGTGTTTTTCCTGTTTAGTTCCTTAGCATATTGTTGCATATAATTATAATTTTCAGCCATTATAGGTGTTCCTGTTAAAAATTTTTTACATTGGAAATTTTATATATATATATATATCAATCACGAGGAACTCGTAGGTAAGCCAAAAAACCCACTCGTTTAAGTATACTAATATATAAGAAAAATACATGTTCAAATAAACATTTAGCAATTTTCAATAATATTTCCGTCTCGTGATCACTAAAGATTCACCGTTGCTATACCATATATGGTACGTTTTGATAGGAAAAAATATGCAATGAATTTAAAAAGGATGACAATAATAGATTTTGATAGTTTCAAATGAAAGGAAATGATGTTCTGAATAAAATTCCTGAAATTGTTACTCAATTTTGATAAGTATTAAATACTTCTTGTAAAAAACTGAGTTGTTCAATTTTTACCAAAAATTGAGATTTGAAAGAAAATACGTACAAGTAAGACCAATTCAAATTTCAGGAAAATTAACCTCTGTATTTTTTTTCTCAATTTTGAATAAACAATGGCAAAAACAATAAAATTGCTGAAACTGTGTTCTCAGTACAAACTATTTAAACATCTGCTAATTAACAAGAATGTTGTATTTTCTAAAAACTCAAATTTACAAACAAGGGCTTAGTTGCCATCAATCTTAACAACATTCTGTATAATAAACACGCAACCGCTCAGATACCCCCATACTCTAAAGGCCAAATAGCCCCCCTGATATCTTATACATATACAAAACCAATTGCAACCAACATCTTCAATCAAAAAACGGGTTTTGGGGAATGTCCAAATTAATTACTGTTTGTACTTCAAATTAAAGTCACCTGATTGCTCTTGTCTCCTTTCCCCTTTTATGTACACTACTGGTGGTCACGTTATAACTGGGGACTTCAACATCGTAAACAATGAAAAACTATGTGAACTATTCACAAAAGGTCCAAAAATATCGTGAACCCAAAACAATCAAATGGAAACATTACTTTAAAATATTTATGGACGCAGTTAGATCCTTACTTCATTACTTACTGCAGTCAAAAATGGCCTAAAGATATATAGAGATCAACAAGTGGAGTAAATCAGATGTGAATTCTCAAAAACTCAAAAGATTTATTTAACTATCATCTTTCTCTATGGTTGTATCAGCCTGCAGAGCCTTTCCGCAAAAGCCATATCCGGTTGACCCGGATATATCGGAGGTTGACCAGGATCAAGCGATTCTACAAAAGTTTCAAAGGCAATAACTTTTACTCAAGTTTTCACACGAAGTCAAACTGAGGAAAATAAACATCTATTGCATTTGCTCTTTCCGATTATGTAGTCAAAACAGAATCATGATTACAAAAATAAATAAACTAGACGTCAGAAAAATCGTAGAAACTGGGTCGTTGATATATCCAACAGAGCTTTGACGTTTTAACATTATGACGTCATAAAAGCTCCAAGGAACGATAGAATATCGTGACAACCTAAGGTTGCTGCAACATTCAAAAATCGACATTATTTCGAGTAGTTCGGTCAAAATATTCATCCAGTTACAAAACTTTTGCCGATAAAATGATAAAAAACTACAAAAATGTTTTGAAGCTGAAAATTGCTGAAAAGGCAAGAACAACATGTTTGTCGATTTCCGGCGTAACTTTGGAAGAATTTGAAACATCAGTTCTATAAATGCAAATCTAAAATACAAAATAAAGGATTATATACAAGTTATCGGGCTTTTTACAACTGATGTTTTGAAAATATCATCCCGCTCACCAGCATATGAAGCTTTTGACTCGTTCGCTACGCTCACTCGCCTCTGTGCTTCATATTCGGGCTCACGGATTGATATTTTACGATACATAGCTGTCAAGAGCCCGGTAACATATACATATCCATCTTCAACTGAACTCAACTACTAAACAGTGTCAAAACATTTGATTTTTCTACACTCTATACTACTCTTCCACATGATAAGCTAAAGACTGTACTCCTTGATTTCATACATCAGTCTTTCTGTATTAAAAAGGGTTAAAAGGCATTCGTATTTAGTGATAGGCAATGATTGGATCCATTTTGTTAACTGATTCACACAAAAAAGTATACAGAGGAAAATTTAATCGCAATGCCACAATTTTTAATAAGCATATTTGTATAATTTCCAACAGAGAAGGATACCTATGGGGACTAATTGTGTGCCACTTTTAACTTCAAACAATTTTGACCTTGATTTTTGCAATTATCAACCATTTATACTGCCGTTGTTTCCGTCTAAATAAGGACAGAGTCTTTTCGCGATAAAAATATGCAAGATATTCAAATTCTGTTTTTTGAGAAGGAAAAGATATTTACATTACCAATCTTTTAAATGGCATTAAAGTCTCTTTAAAAATGTTCCTTTCTTCACAGATCAATCTAAACCTATAGCAGCTTACTGCTACATGTATACGAAGTCCATTAGCGGCAGAATAACAAAACGTTATTGCAGAACTGAACTTAGATTTTTTCTGAAATCCCCTCTTATACGTAATAGTTCAAACTCTTCCATTTTAAAGTCCCTCTGCATATATCATTACTGGTGATTTTAAGATCGTTGAAAAAAATTCTAAAGAAGGTGGGGTGCAATGGTTAGAAATTCCGGAAACCTAAGCCAATTAATTTCACGATCGGTATAGACGCTGTTGATGATTGCGACAGAGCATGTGTTGATAGAAAGAGAGTATTTTTCAAATGGGTAAGATCCATTCGATCCTTAGTGCAGAATTGTGTTAATAAACTACGTAGATGCACTAGCAATCGACATAAGTCCCTATCTGAAGATTCGAATAACACTGTGATTGTAGAGATGTAACCTTTGATAGAAAAACCTTGATTTTAAAGAAAATGTAATCTCAGTAGTAAATCAAAGTTTTCGAACAATGGGATGACGTTAATTCCAAAACGATCAATAAACCTTACAGGGACAGAAATATACTCCAACCTAAGCTTACAGAACCAGAATTTCTCATTTTGCCTAGTGATCCCTATTACTACTTTATTAATCAAGGCGTAAAAGAATTCCTTCTTCGCCTTAAACGATCATAAAAAAGTTGTTTGTAAGATTTTTGAAATTTCGGTCCGAACTGTGATTTATGATTAATTTTCACATATAACGTGGATAAAAATTTCTTTTTGCATGCGTGCGACGTTTTAATAGACGCTTTCATGATAACTGCGGTCCTAAATTTCGCACATGCGCTCATATGCCTTTGAGTGGATAAAATACAACGTCATAATATATATGTGACGTCTTGATTAATTGTTCTGCGACGTCATTTTTGCAGGAACTGTTTTTATTTTCCACTCAAAATCACAGGAACGCAGTTATAATGACAGGGTCTATAGCAAATGCTATTGAGTTACTACTGGAAAAAAATCCAAGTGGAGGGGGTTTGGCGCCTAAACCACCATTTCTGTTGAAGTACCAAGTCAGAACTATTTACAATTTCGTACCTTTGTTTTGCATCTGTTTTGCCCTTTGGATTTCGGTTCTTGATAAATTTGTTTTTTAATTTTGTTATCACTTTTATTTAGATATTTTGTGCTAGTTACATTTGTCAGCTGTTTTGTATGAATCGCTCTTCCCCTTGTCATAAGATGAATACTATGAAGGGTTCTAAAAAAAAGTAAACACGTATCTGATCGTATTCTAGAAACATGTCAAAGCGCTGTTATAGTATATTTACTGTACTGTGTGAGATGTTTTCAGATACATTATCCCTCCGAACTAGCTATACAAAAGTATTAGACTATCAAATACAACTTACATCAGTTGCTACATTCTTAGCGAGCTCGATACGAGATGAGACCATGAAATAGACAAACATTGTGCCAAACAGTCCAGCCACACCAACCATAATGGTATAGATAACACCTAATATCAAGACTTCAATATATAATAAACAATAAACCAGTTATTTTCCAATTATCTGTGTTTATAGATTCTCATTTTTACAATTTAAAGTTCCAAACGCTGAATTTCTTATTTCCACATTTGCCATTCAACCTATTTGTGTTTTGTATGTCGTAAAAACTTCAGTAACATGTCGCTATGACTTATTGGTATTTAAAAATTTGTAGATAATTGTAATAAAGTACTAAATAGAACATTTTTCTATCCATCATAGCAACAACAGGCCTTTGTGAGGTTCTGTATATTAAGTCTGCATCTAACATGGAACATTCCAGTTATTGAGACAAATATAATATTCATTCTAATTAGGTTGTCCCGAGTTCCTCTCGTTGTTTACGTTGTCTTTTGTATTTTTATTGTGGGTTTTTTTCTTGTGCAGTTCCTATTTACTTTGTGGCATGTGGCTATGTTTTTCAGCCATTATAGGTGTTTCCTGTTATCTTTTTTATTATATTTTTTTAAAAATGGATTAGAGAAGATGTGTAAACATGCATCCATCATGATTGTTTATAAAAACCGCTAATTTCTTTTTAAGATAATCTCCAACTCTTGATTTTACTTTATAAGAAATTGTAAGTCTAATATAAAACATAATTTCAAGAAGTCTCTATCATATTGCATTTTTGACAAATATATCAAAAACTGAACCCTATATTCTAGATATAAGAAATGTTGAAGAAAGCATAATCATTTTTTTTATTGTCTAAATATTATGTAATTTATTTTGTCTTCGTATTATCATTACGAAAAAAACTTTGCGCCTGTCCTAAGTCAGGAAATTTATAAAGCCTTTGTGTGTCTTGTCTGTTATCTAATTAGTTTACTTTATGTCTATAGGAGTCTAGGATAATGTTTATTTCGCTGAACTTGATTACTCTTTATTTAGGACCGACTCCGACCTGCCGTTGGGTGTAGGGTTTCCTCACCGTTCATTGAAGATCTTATGGTGACTTTGAGTTGTTATTACTCCCCTTCGGGTCGTTGTCTCTTTGACACATTCCCCGTTTCCTTTCTTTTTTCTATTTGTAGAAACTGCTGATGCAATGCTAATGCAATATTCCTCTATGGAAAAAGTGATATTGTTACACTGTCAGAAGTCAATTGTTGTGTGTGATTTTGTGGAAAAAAATACCGAAGTTGCATAAAAAACAGTAAATTTTGTTATTCTGTACACGAGTTTCAAGGAGTAACATCTCATCAGCAGCATTAAAATCGAATAATATGGAACGCCTATATAAAAAATAGTTCAATAAGAAGTACTCATTTCCCAAAATGTCGAAGTAAGAGGCCAAAACCAGTACCAAGGACATCTAACTAGTGCCATACACGGAATGAAGCCTCAGTAATTTAAGTGGTTTGAATTTTCATAAAAATCAGTAAATTTTTATAACACGCAAGTTTTCATGTCGCACAAGTCTGACTATTAGGCTGGTGAATACTATCGAGGACCTCTGGTACAGCAAAATCATGTGAAGGGGAAAAATCATGCCCTGCTTTGTATATGAAACCCGTCACACTATCAGCGAGTCAATCCAGTGGTTTCATTTGGACTTTTTAACTAAACAATATACATGTACTGTCTTCAATTGTGAAATTTATTTGTTTGGAAACATGAGTGATGTGAGCTTCAGAATTATAAGTGTTGCTCATATCCTTTATATTGCTCCTGTGCGTATGAACTTACGGCTTTTATATATGCAAAAACCTTTAAATTGTAGTATAATTACCTTGACAAAATTCATAGGAAGAGGATGGCCCAGTTGTAACATGTATAGTTAGTTGCAAGGTTCCCGAGTGGTAAGACTGAATTTTCAATAACCAAACAACTGTGAGTTAAAATCGCACAAGTGTTAAGGTTTCGAGACATAAAACCTGGGTCGGGGTTTAACCTTTTTTCCAACTTAAAACTTGAGTTTTTCTCATAATAAGCCTTCCGAACATGCAATGTATATAATAAACGGTCGTAAATTGTGACATATTAATTTTGTTGATTGTTTGTTTGTTTACAGATAAATACTTGTGATTCCCTACGCTGAATATCTTTCTCCTTGGAAGCATTAAAACATCTATTGTTTTCAAAACAAGTCTGGTGGCTAATTATTAAATGAAGTATAGCCTTTTATCAACAAACACTGAACAAGATATAGAATGAATATGAAAAAATGCAGTCAACAATCAGAAGAACACGAAGACATAAAACGAAAATTGCAATTATCAAATACTTGCATGATTATCTAGTCGTAAGACAAAGCTTTTGATAGATATCGTAACGTTTATCATGAAAAAAGAATTAAGCCTAACCTGGTGAAGTGTAAGGAAGCGTATTAGCGCCACACAAACTTTTTTTTTTATTTTGCGTTATAACGCAAAGTTTGCGTTATTTCGCAAATGTTTGCGTTATAACGCAAAGTCAGGGTTATTTCGCAAAGTTTGCATTGTTTTGCAAAGTTGGCGTTATAACGCAAAGTTCATTTCATTTCAAATTGATAGATAATGTATTCGTATAAAAAAATTGAAATATAGACTTGTGTACGGAAGTGTACGGGTAGCGTTTGATTTTCGGACTTAAATCAACATAACGGCGAAGGATGAAGCATGATAAAGTAGAATAGCTACACAAATTAAACTGAATAATACGTTGTTTTTTGTTTTTTGTTTTCTCACTACGCACAAGAGATAAATCTTTTGACAAGCGATTTTATCTAAAAAAATCCCACATTAACACATAGTATACCCATATTCAAGTCTATTGGCCATTTGTCATAGGTGCAATTGATTGTTGACAAACATAAAATACAAATCTTTTTATAACCCCATAAAGATATGTCTCAAATTAAACATGGGGGAAGTTTTTTCTTTTTTTTTCGTGCTTGTTTTGTTACATCTTGTTTGCTCGATTTGCTCTTCTTTGTGTGTGCGTGTGTCTCTGTGTGTTTGTTTGTTTGTTTGTTTTGCTTTATTTGTTTTGTGTAATTTATGTTTATTTTTGTTTTTACATACTTCAATATGTTTTCGTCAGTTTACTTCTTCAGTTTGTTTTTACGAATATCGCTTGCTAGTGAAGCTCTCATAGTTTTATATGAATAATAAAACAAATCATTCACATTAGGATATTTTAAAAATAAATACAATACAAACAGAATTTCGGTTTTAGGTTGTATGCTTCCGACTTTTATTAAATTTTTAAAAATTAATTCAGATATATCATTTCTGACACGAAATGTGACTCAAAGATTAATTAGGAACATGTCCATGCTATTTCTCATAACACCGACGGATCCATCCTTCGAAAAAGGGGGGTTTCGATGAGATTCCGTAAAAAAAGTGCTTTTAGTCGATTTTTACCATTTTTGTCAATATATACATAAATTCTGCACGAAATTAAAAAAAAATTCCAGGAAAGGGGGCTCGAACATCTGGAACTCTCCCCTGGATCCTCCATTGCATACATATAATGTCAAATAGATCAACAGACTAGCTTATCGGTATACTATGCTTCCTGGTATTTTATCGCAAAAAAGAGAATTAAAATTATTTACAATTATATTATAAAAATAAAAAGAACATATCTTTTTTTTCTTGCAGTAAAGGACAAAATGTTTACTATTGTACAAAACTGATTTGAATCATCTTTAATGTTAAATAATCTATTTCTCTTTACCATTTGCAACTTTTAGCAACTATCTTTCCTGATATGGTATAACTATTTTTATTCCTTAAATTTGATTTGGATTGACACAATATTTAGTCTTTTCATCAAAACTATATTATATTGCATTTTGATCTCGTTCGATAATATCTTGTGCGTAGGAGATACTAATATATTTTATTTTATCATATATACTTTATTTGGTGAACTTGATATATCTTTTCATGCTTAGTCCTTTTTCCTTTGTGTAAATTTAAGCCCGAAAATCAAATTCTATCCGTACACAACCGTACACGACTCTAGATTTTGAAATTGTTGGATCTATTAATTTAAAACATACTTTGCGTTATAACACAAACATTTGCGAAAAAAAAAAACGCAAACCTTAGCGTTTTAACGCAAAACTTTGCGTTATAATGCAAAATATTAAAAAAAAGGTTTGTGTGGCCCTAATACGCTTCCGTAGAAGAGAATTAGGGACCAAAGTGTTTCTCGTTTTTATTTTTAAATTATTCATCACATTAAAAACATCGTTTAAATCAATATACATTGGTGAATATGACAAAAACGTCTGTCAAAATTATTTGCAATTGTTAAGAAAGTATAATCGTTAACAATAGATTCTCTTATTGCTGTAATAATAATAATACTGTTAGTTATATAATTTTGACATACCTTCAGTAGTTGGTCCCGATTCTACTGTCAAATCTACAAAAAAGGAAAACAGTGAAACCTTCCTGCAATATCATTGTTGATGAACATAATTTTAATTAAGTAACGAATGACACCTTACTGCCTTGTTATTTTTTATGAATACAATGTTTATCGAAAGAAATTAAGGAATATGGAGTAAATGTACATGAGACAAAATCCCTATCCCGAGTCAGGTGAATGTGTTTGGCAATTTGGAGACTCTTCTTATAAATTTTGTAGGAAGTTTTCCCATTTTGTTTCTTTTATATTTCAGTGACTTCCGGAGCACCTGATGTGACTCTCGGTTTTCATAGGAGTTCACACTATGAGTGCCTTAGTTTTTAATGTCGTCTTTTTTATTTCCGTGCATAGTGGATGTTTCACGTCCTGGTTTTGCCTTTGTTTTTCTCTGTTGCCAATTTTGCCATGTCTTTGGACTTCGATTTTTGTAATCATCACTTCCCTTGTTCCTTCGGTATTCTACTGCCGTTGTTTGATACATTTTATTAAATTTACTTCTAATCCGTCCTTGTCGTCAAAAGCAATTTCGATATGTTTTAATGTCAATCATTTAAATTTTTATAACTATTTTGTTATAAATCCTCTCATTTTCTATTGTGCTTTTAAAAAGTAATACCTGGAGTTTACTTGACTACGTATATATAAGGGACTATTATTCAACTAATTAATGACAAAAACAACAAACAAAAACAAAAACAAAACAAAAAACAAAAGGATTCAACAAACAGATACTATTACTTAAATTACAATAATGTCTCTCATTAAAATGTCTGGCTTACAGAATCAACTTTTTATACCACTATTAACCAGCAATATTTGATTATATGTTTTGTACATTTTATCAGCGTATACTGAAGTACCAACCTGCTGCTTAAAAATCAATTTCAAAGTAAATTAAATAAAAAAAAGATGACAACAAACACCTACATTCACTTGAAATTACAACTTACAAGAGACGAGACTTGCACAAGAAGAACACAATTGTAAATTTTGTTACTACCTCTGTATCGATACCTCTGCTAGTGGACTGATAGTTACCGAGGGTATCCTCCAAACCAGTAGTCAGTGCTTCGGTGCTGACTCGTAAAACCTAATTTATTTGAAAACTTCAAATAATTCAATTTTAGAGGTATCGCCCTGGTATAGCTCTCTCCTTCAATACTTTGCTTTACATTAAGATCGTATTGGTGTTGCTGGTGGACTGTTAGTCCTCCAGGGTTGTCATCAACCCAGGGGCCAGTACTTCGGTGATGGTCCAAAAACCGATTTGAAAATTTGCAATATCTAAATTTAAGAAAATTTTTTGTTAAAACCGAAGGAGTATCTCCCTTTTGCAAAGCTCTGTCCTTAAATGATTTTGGCTTTAATATTAAGTTCCTATTGGTTATTTGTTTTCTCTCAGCTTTAACCTATATTTTGGTTTGTGGTCTTCAATACATTTTGATATCATCTTCACTTAAGAGACGTAAGTTGTCGAAATGGTCATATGCAGATAAAAAAAAATTTTAAGAACTTTGATATTTTGTTATTTTTAAGTAGAAATAAAGTCCTGAAAATTCTGTATGCCAAAAGCTTTTGAAAGATTACTTCAGACACATTTTTGTATACAACAATCCCGCATTCAAGACATTCTGTTTACCTCAAATGTCTTGAATGCATTATATGAGCCATAGCAAAAATTAGTTATAGTACAAGAGCTATGAACCAAGCCATTGAGAGCCTTGTAAAAAACGATATTACTTTACATTATATTGCAGTGAGTTTGTCCTACAAGTGTAATTTATTTTCTTTGTAATAAGTGTGTTTGATGTTGTGGTTGATTGTTGATCTTCTTATATAAGAAGCAGGAGATGCTTACTCTACCAGTGCACCTAATCTCACCTATGGTTTTTATTTGGTCCGTGTTGTTCATCTGTGTGTGTGTGTGTGTTAATTTTTCTTTTCTGTGCCGTGTGTTGTTTTCTTGTTTCTTTGTTGTTTCCGATGTTGCCATTGTCCTTGGATTATTAGTTTGGATTGACGGTCGGTTCGGTTTCACTTTACAATGAAAAAGTTACGTTTTATACTAATCTTGTAAAAGTAACAGAATACAATAGTTTTGGCTTATTTCTGCTCTGTAGATGGCCATAGAATTATAGTAATGGTCAATATAAAAATTGTTACTTTAATCGTAATTAAAATATTGTACAATTATCCTATATTTTGAGACAAAGCTTAAAAAAACAATGGTCAAAAATGTAAAATTTCAATATTTAAAAAAGAAAGTTTTAAGTTCGAATGCTTTTAGTTCTTAATCAACATATAAAATCTTTCAAGATATATAATGTACGCTTTTAGTCAATAGAATTTTAACATTTGTCATGCGCTAATTACAAATCTACAATGGATGTATTGTTTCATGATTTTAAAAAAATACAGTTACCTTCATAATCCATAGCTGTTGTATTGGGTTGTTTACAGAATACAGAATCAATCCACATTGCTGCACATGAAAATACGCAATGAATAACATATATAACAAAAGACCAGCTTACTATCAAGAATTTAGTTTCTTTATATGGCCACAGCCAAAACTTATGACTCTTCAGTGCAAATAAAATGAAAACATTTGTAAATCCAAAAGTGAACAACAAAGTATGTTTCGTCAAAAAGAGTTTGTCTTTGTCTTTAAGCTTTTGAGAAATGTTGGCTTGATATTAATTTTTTCTATGAACATGACAACATATCTTTAATATATTTATTTGAACTGAAGAACATGAATTGTTGCAATAGCCATATGTAGAAACTATATTTACAGTAGGTTCGGTATTTAGTTGTTACCAATGGATCGATGTTCGTGGACTGTAAGCCCCTGAGGGCATAGGTACTAAAATTTACGACAAAGTGGACGATTTTAATTTCAAATTATTAATTTTTAAAAACTTGAAAATAATTATATAATTTCCCCGACATGGACAGTAATAGTCCAGCTTATCCTGCTTACAGAGTGTTTGTTTTACAGCTGATTCGTTACGGGAGAGCTAGCACAAATTATACTGCTTTTCTCATTAGACTTAGTTATCTCCGTGACCGCCTTATTAACCAAGGCTTCAAAAAATTTCGTTTTATGCGATCATAAAAAAATGCTTTAATAGATATCAGCCCCTTATGGAAAAAATTGAAATTTCAAGAATCTGTCTTACTTAATATTGGGATGATCATTTCTTTTTAATA
The DNA here is from genome assembly GCA_002080025.1 of Modiolus philippinarum. NCBI lineage: Eukaryota > Metazoa > Mollusca > Bivalvia > Mytilida > Modiolidae > Modiolus > Modiolus philippinarum. The sequence continues at coordinate 215,597 of MJUU01022427.1, read as the reverse complement.
TCTACGATCTTAAAATGGCAATTGCTGTTTAGTTGCTACCAGACACTTCTGCAATGGAAGGGGGTTTTGGCTATGCATAAAACCGGTTTAATCAACCATTTCTTCTGTACCAAGTCAGGACGACGCGGTTGGTTTCCACATGAATTGTATTTTTGTCTTATTAACTTCAGCTTTCGATAATTTTGTTATTACCCCCATTTCGTAAGATCAAATAATGATGATTTCATTAAATTATGTTTCATTTTTGAGTATTACCGTAAATCGAATTTAACTTTATATTAAGTATTTCATATAATAGATGTCATGGTTAGAGCATGAGTTGCTCAACAGACAAGTGGCACTAAATCATCGTTTAGAGAAAAGAAGGGATTTCTTTTTTCTTTTGAGTTCATGTAACCATTCGGAGCTGTTTTTATAATATTGTTTTTTCTTTTAATTTTTCTTCGTTCGTTTGCCTATGTGTCATTTATTGCGTGTATTCCAAATTTGTGTAACATGACTCATTTTGAATATCTTTATATTAATAATCTGCTAAATTACTACTTTTATTTTATTATTTTTATTTTTGGACTGAAAACAAAAACGATACACAATGCATCCTCAAATGAAATTTTTCCAAGCTACCAATAAAATGAATTTTCACCTGGCTGAAATATATTTGTAGTCCAAAGATTAAAAATATTTATTTAATTAGTGTGCATTTTAACTCTTCAGGTATCATGAGAACATATTCATTTTAATATGCTCTTCGGTTTGTTAAAAGATATGCACCTGCTTCAAACAACGGCAGTAGAATAGCGAAGACCACAAAAATCGAAATCCAAAGACAAGGCAAAAACGACAACAGAGAAAAACAAAGACAAAACAAGGACGTGAGACAGGTACAATGCACGGAAATAAAAAGACGACACCAAAAACTAAGGCAGTCATAGTGTTAACCCCCATGAAAACGGGGAGTGACATCAGGTCCTCCAGAAGGGTAAGCATGCCCTGCTTCGATAGCGGCACCCGTCACACTATCAGTGAGTCAATCCAGGGTTGAATCAAATCCGGTTATGTCAAATTCATGAAGAAGTGAAATCTAGCTGAAAATGTTCGTTTTCATTTGGGACACAGACACGTCATATCTGTCAATAATATCATGGTGCCGACCATAAAATTTCTGAAGGGATGAAGGGATGAAAGGCTGAACAAATCCCCGACTAAGCAACTTTTGGGACAGTGTTTTTGCTCTATTCAAAAAATCACTGTATAAACTACATGCGCAACAGTAACGAATCAAATGTGAAATGTACACTCCATAGGCTGGAGAGGTAGGTATACTGCTGCTTAGAAAGGGGTAAATCACAATTGGGAAGTTAAAATCATCACGTTTGTCATATAGCTTACATTTCAAACGTACATCTTCATCAATGTATATAAGCATATCTAAGCACGAAGCTGAAGTAGGTGTGTCAGTAGTCTCTTTAATTTCAAAATTACATGCTCATTGGGATAGATCTGGTGAAAATATTCCTTGAATTTTGGATTATTTAGAGAAAGTACGCCGTCTATGTAGCGGAAGCTAAAATTAAATGGGCTAAATGTTTTTGTTTTCTCTGTGTTAACCCTTGTTAAAACTTGGCCTTAAATAAGGAAATCGTACATGTTTTTAATATTTCTATGAATATATGCCAAAATCCGATCTAAAGACAAGTAGGGTGTGCCTTAATTTAATTTTTGACAACACTTAGTCCCTTCAGAAATTGTATGACTGTCACAAAGCCTATTCTACGGGTGGCGTGATTCAGATGTGGATTCTTAAGGATTCCAAAGATCTCCTTGAACAGTTCTCCTAAAACAGTCTCGCATTCAAACATTTGATTTTTCTACTCTTTATACAACCCTTCCACAAAACAGTAACTAAAACGGTAATTTTTGATTTGATACATAAATGTTTCTTTACCAAAAACGGAGAATGCAGGCATTCGTATTTGGTAATAGGGAAAGATAAAACATATTTTGTGAAGAACCGCACTGAGTCAAACAAGAAATACAGTGAAAATTATGTAATAAAGATGCTTGAATTTTTGATCGAAAACATTTTCGTTGAATGTGGAGGCCGCGTTTTTCGACAGACAAAAGGGATTCCTATGGGAACAAATTGTGTGCCACTCTTGGCTAGCCTTTTCCTGTGTTCGTATGAAGCAAAGCTTTAACAGGGGCAAACAGAAGAAAAACAACTAAACCAGATTTTTTTTATTTTAGCTTCAGATATATAGACGATGTAATTTCTCGTAATAACCCAAGATTTAAAGAATAATCACGTCGCTTCTACCCCAGTGAACTTGATATTCAAAAAGAATGTCACTGCGTTTTTTGAGAGTTCAAACTGTTAGTGGTTTAGTTTTGTGTGTTGTATATGTAGTGTTCGTGTGTTTTGTGGGCATGTAGTGTCTTTGGTCTTTCGTCTTCTGCTGTTCTTGCTTTGCATTGTCTCTGGACTTTGATTTATGTAATCCTGTGCTTTATTACATCGGTGTTCTACTGCCGTTTTATAAATGATAAAGTAATCAGGCGGTCATTCCTTTTTTTTCTCAATTAAGAGGGATGATTGAAACAGGACAAAGGTTTTATATTCATTGATATTTCCATTATATACTGAACGAGTATCACTTAGTCAAATGGGTCAAGGTGAACAATTCTGTTGGTTGTTTTATTGTGTGGGAAATGTAAAGAAATCTTGAAATTAAGACTTAATATAAATTAAAAAACATATCAAATGGCTAAAAATTAAATAATAGGCTACAAATTGCCAAGGAACTGCAAAAGAATAACACAAATAGGACTCAAAACAACAATAAGGAAACGGCACCAGCAAAAGCGTGAAGTGCTTCAACACGTATAATAAACTGGTTTATGGGTTACCTAACCAAACGTTTCCCTATAGAATATTAACCCTAGATCAACTTCCTTGAGAGAGAAAAAAGAAAAGACAAAATGTCATTTAGAAAGATGGGTCAAAGTGTGACAGCAGCTTAAACCTGGCTGTGTCATTGAACCTAGTCTGCTGGTAGGACTCTTTTGCACAACGGAGTACAGATCGTACAGAAAGCTTCCCAACATGTTTGGCGAAGAGTCGTACATGTAATGTATTTCAGTAGTCGTCGGAAGAATCATGAGAGACCAGTATACGTGTAAAATTACCGGTCATCGGATTCAAAAGCAAATTTAATGGTTTTATGTACTTATTACTTTAAGAATAAAAGTTATGTCCATGACCATCACCTTAAAATAGGAAAAAAAATAGGAACTTATGTATTTTCTTGTAATAGACAACTTACGCAAGGGTATGTTACCAAAAACTACAAGTCATCACTGCAGAAATTTTGCTGTTGACATCACGACCTTGTCGATTGCTATGAGATATATGTTTCCCGGTCTTTCCCTCTACAACTTAAGTTGGTTTTCTCTCTACCGTATTTGACTTTACTACTGCAGTTGACATGTTCAACACGACGGGTGTCTTATAAGAAGCAGGAGATGCTTACTCTACCGGTACACCTGTTATCATCCATGTTTTTTAGTAGGTCTAAATTGGTCATTTGTATGTGTGTCTTCATTTTTCCTTTTTGTCCCATACTCGTGTGTTGTCCTTGTTTCTTTGTGTTACTGATGTTACCATTTTCAATGAATTGTTTATGTTTTATGTTATTTTTTTTTAGACTGACGGTTCAGTTCTCAATTTTTTTAGCAATAAAGGGCACCTGGTTTTTTGTCCGCGCAAACCCCTACAGTTTTGATGCTATGACATATTTTTTGCAAATAATTTGTACTTAAATTAAAAATTGCATCTTGTAATAATTTCAATGTTGGTGCAATTTTCTGATATATATACATATATTTAACTTAAGTGTTTATTTTGTTTTCTTTTTCTTTTTTTGTGAATTACATTTTTAATAGAGGGAACACACTTTGTATGCACAGCTATCACAGTAACATTTGTTAAGCGGGGGCATCATATGTGTCTTACAGACATAAATATCTTTGCTACGAAATCACACTCTAATTAGAATGTTAGAATTATTGATCGAATTCGGAGGTCGTGTTTTACAGGGGCTTACATAAAGAAAACAAAAAACATTCAGCCCAGTCCTTTAATTTCAGCTTCCGCTACATAGACGATGTACTTTCTATAAATAACCCTAAATTTAAGGAATATTTACATACGATATATCCCTATGAGCTTGAAATTAAAGAAACAACTGATAAACCTACTTCTGCTTCGTACATTGATCTTTTATTGTATATCGACGAAGATGGACTTTTGAAATGAAGCTATATGACAAGCGTAATGATTTTAATTTCCTTTTCTTTAACTCTACCTTTCTTACATGAAATATGCTTACCTATCCAGCCTATGGAGTGTACATTCACAGTTGATTCGTTACTGTCGAACGTGTAGTTTATACGATGATTTTTTGAACAGAGCAAAAAACTGTCCCAAAAGCTGCCACGCCAGGGATCTGATCAGCCTATGTTAATTTCATCCTTCAATTCTGTTGCCGTCAACATAACATGATTGAAAAATATGACGTGTTGTTATCTTCAATGAAAGTCTACATTTTCAGCTAGATTCACGCCTTCCAGGATTTGACTACCGATTTGGACATTTTCCTAGATTAACTCACTCATAGTATGACGGGTGCTGTTAACAGAGCATGACATGCTTACTCTTCCGGAGCACCTGATGTCACTCTCACTTTCACTTGAGTTCACACTGTGAGTGACTTTGTTTTGAATGAATGTTGTGATTTCTATTTCTGTTCTTCGTATCCGTCTGACATCATTATTTTCTGTGTCTAACGTCATTGTTTTCTGTGTCCTCGTTTTGGCCATGTGTTAAGACTGAGGAGACAAACGTTGTCGAAATGCGCATATGCAGAATCAAAGTTCACCGTAACTTCGGTATTTAGTTATTTGGATTACGATTTTTGTAAATTCTTTTCCTTTGGTGCCGCTAGCGGAGCAAGACATGCTTACCCTTCCGGAGCACCTGATGTCACTCCCGGTTTTCACGGGAGTTTACACTATGAGTGCCTTAGTTCTTAATGTTATCTTTTTATTTCCGTGCATTGTAGCTGTCTCACGTCCTTGTTTTGTCTTTGGTTTTATCTGTTACCGTTTTTGCCATGTCTTTGGACTTCGATTTTTGTAGTCATCGCTTCCCTTGTTCCTTCGGTATTCTACTGCCGTTGTTCCTTCGGTATTTAACTGCCGCTGTTTGATTTAAACTTGCGCGGAGGTATCTCATCCTATAGTCGCATTTAGTATTGAAATCCATTCCAGCCAGTAATAGGGCCATCATGAACTTACCATGACTAAAGATTATTGTTTATAGCCTCATGGAGACTTAAAGATGATATTCGACTACGTCTCATTTGCATTTACTGCATACCCATTCATTGTTGATTGAATATAAATATAGTAATCCCTTTGTAGAAGTCAATTCAATATAGAATCTACAACCTAATCGAGTTAAAAACGGCATTTCTACACCAGTGATAGTTAAATATTCAAATTTTTGAATGCGGCTTGCCGAGCGTTTTAAATATTTCAAAATGTATCTATCACAGTTGTAGAAATGTCGTTTCTCAGGAGATACGGTTGTTGTTTTTATTTGTCTAATGATTTCAAGAAGATTTTGGTAAAAAACACGACCCCCCTTTTCTGATGATCCAAACTAAATGTGTTGTTTAAAGCTTGACGGCCTCAGGCATGGTCGCTTTTTTCATGAAGTCACAATTGGTAAGGCGCAAAAACTTTTAACACATTTGACGTTATAATCAAAGTCTACCCAATCACTTGCCGAGAACAACATTCTCTCTTTAGAGGAAAAATGTATTTCTCCCACATTTCAGGAAACGTGAAAACAGGACAGAAATTAGAAAATGCATAAAAATTTATTATCATGAGCATATCGAGAGGGAATTCACTTGGAAAAAATTCCACTGATTTAATGATTATGAGAGTTCACACTGCGAGATTTTCTTGTTAATGTGTTGTTATGTCGTGTGATTTAGTGCTATTGTATGTGTATGTATGTGTCGACTTCTACAATAACACTCAGTTTAAAAATAACCATATAATAGTTTAAATGTAGATTCCTGAATGTTGCCTTTAAACAATTTCCTTTCAACAAATTATACTTACAAGTGCAATGTCCTATCAATCTAATCCATGTGTCTCTATATCCGATATATCGTCCAGCTATAACTGCTACAAAAGCTACATATATAGAATTATTCGTAGCAGACGATAAAAATAAGTTGGCATGAGAACAATTGCACATTAAATCCACTATTCTGTAAAGAAATGTTAAAGTAAGTGAGAACTGAACCGTAAGTTTAAAAAGGGGCCACAACAACATCGGAAAAACCAAGAAACAAGGACACTACATGAGTACGGGGCAGAAAAAAATTGAAGACACACATACAGCTGAACAAGTAAAAAGGGGAAATGGGAAATTCCAAATTTAAAAATCCAAGAACACGACAATCTGATTGTATTTCCTAGAAAACGACAAGCTGATTGTATTTCGAACCTTGCAATATCTATATTTTTGTAAATTTTGTTGCAAACTTAGGAGTATCTCCCTCATGCAAAGCTCTGTCCTTAGTTGATTTTGGCTTTACTTTTAGATCATATTGGGCATTTGTTCTCTATCAGTTTTTTTTAACATGTTTGAATGTATGGTCTTCCAAACGTTTAGATTTTATCTGCACTGAAGAGGCATAAGTTGTCGAAATGCGCATATGCAGAATTTAAATTCACAGTAACTTTGATATTTAGTTATTCATACTCAACATAAATTGAGACAGCATGAAAAAAAAAACAACAAAAAAAAAACAAAACAAAAAAACAAAAAAAAAACTTGAGGTATCATCAGGTACTCCGAAAGGGTAAGATTCCACTACCCAAAACGATGCAAAGAACTTTTGTAAATGATTTTTCTTCAGTTAAACAAATGTAAAGGCATTGCATTACCATGCGTTCCAAAATGGTGCTTATAGATAAAGTTTTTGATATCAAGTAGCTATTACTTTCCTATAGGTGTATATCACTTATCTATGTATGTTTTAACTATTTAAGTTTATGGTCCTCATACATGAAGGTAAAAAAACACTTACATCGTTAAAGATCGTTTCAACATTGCTGTAAAACCCAAAGCATGCGGTTAATTCTGGATAATTTCCTGTACTTACAAATAAAAGTCAAAAATTGACTTGAAAAGCTTAGTATCTAAATCTGTTATCATATTCCGCTGTAGGGTTCTAAAATTAACAAAAAGGAGAATCTTTTTACCTTAAAAGAGATTATACCATTAATTTACAATCAATACTCTCAATAAAGATGCATGATTTACAGCTTGTCAGGCCATACTACTTGAAAGTCATGTCTCTTGAACTAGATATATCTAGTTTAAGGCCTTTGTCACGTCAAGATTAATATTCGAATCTTAGTGTCGAAACAAATACGCAATGTTCTCTCAATATTATTAGACAAGCCATGACATATTTTTTGCCGTTTGAGATATCCTTTTCTCAAACATTGGGTAGATGAACATTTCAAGCGGGAAAATATATCATGACGTTACTGACGTCATGGTAAATTTCTATGGTATTGTGAGATGTATGCTCTTATAATATTACAGTTCTGGCGTGTTTGTCCGTGTGAGAATTTCTCATACGTTTACTACTTCATTTATTTTTTCAATTTGGCTGTTCAATATTGTCATTGTTTTTACTAAAATGTTATAATCTGTACACACGACTATTTTTGCCCTTTCAACAAAAGTTACACTGCAAGGTTTGCCTACATCCATTTGACCACCCGACATGTGTTTCTTCAATGACAAATTTTAGCTGCGATCGATGTTGCTCATATTTTTATTCTCTTCTTGTAACCCTGGTGCCTTCAGCTGGATAACCCTGAGCATCTCGCAAGTTGGCACTCCATGGTAGGTGGGTGGTGGGGGGGATAGGGAGTGACCTTGATATAATTTTGTGAAGAATACCGCTAGGGACCTTCTTGGTCTCGCCTGAGGGGGTGAATATTGTTCACCTCTAGTTGAAGACCTTCAGGCGACATCAAGATGTAGCAGGAATAAAAGCCCTGTCCTTGATAAACTGGATTTTTCTATGTATTGTGTGCGTTTTTGTCACATGTACATTCACTCCATATCCTTTCATTTTTCCTGTTCAATCGTTGCCTCGTGGTTCAGAAAAAGTATAAAAGCTTGTAAATAGCAGACATTGTTAAATATGCAAGAATAAGACACCCGCGGGTAGGGTTTCAGTGGTTTGCTGATTCAGCAAGCCTCATCAGTAGAAATATTGAAATCTTAAGCTTAGGTGTCTGAGATTTCTAGACCTTGCATTTTAAAGGGTGTTAGAAGGGTGTTTAAAGGGTGCTAGGGGCCGTCTTGAACTTACTATGAGGTATGAGCAAAGCTCATTGTTGAAGGCCTCATGGTGACTTCAAGATGAAGAACAACAATAAAAGCGTTGTTCCTTTGCTTGTTTTTTACCATGTATTTGTAGAGACTTTGTCTCATGTGCATTTACTCCATATCCTTTTATTCACCATTTAGAATGTATTAATCTCAAAGTGTAAAAGATCCGAACTTATGCCTTGATACATGCTGTTAGATGTGCTATACTATATTTAACTGGTGCAATAATTATTCAATATCATTCAAATGGAATATAATGTATTACCAAACTTGATTCTTGAAATGTGAGAAAAACCTAATTTGGTAGAAATTCTTTGTAACTTTGGTAATAAATAATGGATCTTCAGAACAAAAGCTTGAACCAACGTTAAGGTGTTCAGAAGTTATCATTACAGATGCAATGTATATTGCGATGTAATGATTATGATTTAATGGTGTTCTATCTGAAATTGATTTTACTGACAAATTTATAGTTTCAGCTAGATTATGTAGTTGTGGATGACAGTATGAATTTAATTCAACGTCGTGTTAAATTTTGAAACGAATAGCGGTATTTGTAGACTTATGCTACATTGATTTCTGGAAATTAATGCTAAGTTTCTTGACAATTCATGACGTAGTACTTGTTTGATGAGTTTGTATTGAAATAAATTATAGTATCAACAAAATTGTATTGTGTTACTGGTTTTCCATACATTTCTTTATTTGGCCACAATTTCATATTAACATACCACAACTTATATGGCTATACTTTGATTTACAAGAATTGAATGCCCAGGCGTTTGTTTTATCGCAAATACTATGCTGAAAGGGTGTCTTAGTAGATTTACAAACGAATACCGAAGCAAGAACGAGGAAAGGAGGAATTCTAAAATCATATATCTAAAATCACGGCAATTCGTATCCAGCAAGAATTGAAACAGTATAACCAAATCAAAACAAATAAACAAAAATGAACAAGAACCACACATAACTAAAGCACCAGCAGTGTGAACCCCTACAAAAACTGAGGTAACATCAGGTGCTCCGGAAGGGTAGCAAGATCTGCTCTACGCGTGGCTTATTTCTGCATTTAGATAGAATATACAGTTATAGCCTTTGTCTAGCTCAATATGATCGGTCAATATGCATATATCAGGTCGATACAGCATCATATTGACCTAGTACAAAGGCTACAGTTGTTATATTATGTACATTAATTGAAACATTTTACGATTACTTTTGAATTTATACACATTTATTTTATTTTGTCCTGCTCATTTACATTAAATACAAATAAAAAGATGATGTAAACAAAGAATTCCTTGTTAAGTATATTTCTGACTAACATGGCGGTTAATCAGGCATATATGTTAAATGAAAGGGAATTTACATTTTGCTTTAATATGCTTTGATCAATTTCTCCTATCAAATTTTACATTTGAACTGGTTATAATATAACAATGGAAACGGTAAATGATGTTTTTATGTGACAGGAAAAATAATTACATTTTGAGTTATTATTAGTAACCGTGCAATATCAGCCATTTTTAATATGCCGTTTCTGTGCTACCTCACATAATATAGGGGGTCATGTGATTATGTTCTGGCCAATAGAATAGCTTGAAAAACATCTTAATAATAATATTGTATAACAAGTTTTAATGTAAATTAAACAACAATGTCAACATATCGCACAGTTGTGCTAGGATATTTTAATAAGTCTTTCACATTGCTTTTGGTTGTACTTACATATAATCTATACTTGATAAATCGTCAAATATTCCTGTTTCTAGTGTTGTTAGATTGTTTCCATCCATATATCTAACGTGTATAATGATAATTATTATACCTCCTGTAAGAAAGTTCTTTTTTAGTAAAACAGTTTTATTTTCGCATAGTTTTCAAAAGAAATAGCGTTGACTGCACTATTGCAATAGTAACCACTAATGTTGTGAAGACTATTGATTTCTACGTCAATCATCATCAATCATCATGTGCGGGAGGCGGAGTTTTGAACTGACCGACAAGTGGGTGGTACTTAATCCGCATAATTCCCGTGCAATTGATGTTATCAAGTTTCTAATCATCATTAGAAAGATTGTCGTCAGCTACAGTGCTAAATTTTTTTGACAGTTTTTATTTTTATTTTATTGGAAAGAAGAAGGAATGAAAAAAAGCTGAGCTTCGGGTGTACACACACATAATTCTTTCTCCCAATTATTGGCCTTTTTCATTACTAAAAATAAGTTCCCTTCCTGTGTTGATGTAATGATCTAATGTGTATTGAGATCATTAACGCGTGGAAATTGACATCGAATCAGTTAACACAGATCTATACAGTAAAACGATTGACATGATATTGCAAACAAGCTAAAGAAAAATTTTCAAATTCAGCAGTTTAGAAATACATGAAATATAGACAACAGTTGGTATAATAATAATATTAATGTTGTGTTTTTCATTGACTATGGAAAATAGTAGCTAGGGTGATGGACAATAGTGCACTCCCCTTCGGGTCCTGCACTATTGTCCATCACCCTAGCTACTATTCCCCCCTAGTCAATGTAAAACACAACATTATTATATAAATACTGTAATTATTTGAAATATTTAAGCCACTGACGAGATATGTGTATTGTTGGTTTGATTTTGTCTTGTGAGACATAACGACAATAGATTCCGTCGTCGGCGTCGTCGTCAACATTTGGTTAACCGAAATCTTTAACTTATTTTGATCTGAAATCTTGTTCTTGTTCAATATCAATGAAATTTTGACACAATATTCAGTGTAACTTCATTATTGAATGCCAAGTACATTTGTGAAAAAAAAAAAACAATCAAATTTTTCCGTATTTTGCCATTTGTCGAACTTAGTTTTCTTTTCAATCAAATGTTTTTGTTTCTACTATATTTCAGCACCTACATGTTATAAAAAGATGTTGATTGGTAAGTGGTTACATCTTTAGTAGTAACCAATATCCATGTTAGAATTATGTCACCTTGACCTATATTTTTCGCATCAATGCATTTGACTAAATTTTCACTATGTCCATAATATCAATGTTTTAACAAATGTAACTTTGAGAAATTTACTTTTGGTGTAGAATCGTTGCATATAGTCTATAGATAAACCATACACTTCATGATTTATTCCAGTTCGGTTCCAGCTTTGGTAAATTTCCTGAAAATGTCCAGGACTTACAGTTTTTTGAAAGTTTTGCATACAACCAAATATTTTAGCAATTTTTCATACCAAACATGAACCAGATATGGTTCCAATTTCTGTAAATTTCCTGCAATTCTCAAAGACAAGCAAATTTTGGGAATTCTTTTTAGCATCGATGGTTTTTGATTAATTTTTTGTTCCAATTTTGGTAAATTTCCAGATACTCTCAAAGACGGGTTAATGCTATTTCTTAGAATTCGTATACGCAGTAACAACATTTTAATATAGGGTAGTATCGAATTTTACTATATATTTTCCCATTATATAAATTATGTCGATGCAATATCATCTGTCTTTTTCAGTGATATATAAATCTGTTTAAATAACTAAATACCGAAGTTACAGCGCATTTCGACAAGTTATGTCTCTTCAGTGCAGATAAAATCCAAACGTTTGGAAGACCATAAATTAAAAGATGTTTTAAAACTGATAGAGAACAATAACCAATATGATCTAAATGTAAAGCCAAAATCAGCTAAGGACAGAGCTTTGCATGAGGGAGATACTCCTTAGTTTTCAACAAAATTTACAAAAATTTAGATATAGTAAGGTTCCAAAAATAATCGGCTTTCGGGTCAGCACAGAAGTACTTACTACTGGGCAGTTGCATCGACCCAGTGGCAACAAATAAGTAAAGTTAATCAAATCTATACCAAACTTTTAATTTGTTTTTTTTTCTCTTTCAGGTTCACAGAATCATCATTTTGAAGCTATTTGAATTTACTTTGTAATTGCTTTGTTAAGTAATCTTTATTCCAAGGACTAATTTTTTTGTAACAATGGCAGTAGAATACTGAAGTAACAAGGATGCAAAGAGAAAAATCAAAATCTAGAAACCTTCAACGAAAATACAGTAAGAAAAACATATGAGACAGCCACAATGTACCTAGATATAAACACTCATAGCATTAAGATGCAAGGCAATTAAATCAGGTTACCTCCTGTAAAAACAGAGACCTTTTTCAGGTGGATCAGTGAGTCATATAAGTATTTAGTATTTCGGTATTTTGCTATGAAGTTTATGAGATATGTACTTTGAATTAATAAATCATAAATAAAAATCGTTTTATGAAAAAGTTTTTCTTAAATCCAGTTTTGTTACGAGTGTCACTTAAGGATAACACGTTACCTTTTATGTACTTAGTTCCTAAACTCCGTACGAACAACATTTTGTTTCGGCTTCGATTAATTGTTCTACACAAATATATCCACTCATATAACCAGTGCACTTCCTTGTATAAAGTAGTAATTTGAAGAATACTGCTGTATAAAACCATATAAAACTGACAATTTTGAACGGATGTGATTGTCAACGAATCTGTAATATTACATCACCTTATGATGACTTCAAAATGAAGTACAACAATAAAAGCGTTAGTCCATTGTTTGGATCTTCCATGTTTCTGCACATTCTTCCATATCCTTTCAATATTTATTTAAAAATTATTTGGACTGATGGTTCGGTTCTTACTTTCTTAATTAACAATGAACTCTGACTGTTGTCCCTCTCAAATCTTTTCCACATACATTATAGTTTTGAAATTACATGCTTCCGAAGTCGTTTCTAAGGTTTCATGACAATTGTATGATTGGATATTTATCACTTTTACAGGATATTTCAACTAATTGGTTAGATTTTCTTGATAAATGCATTCTTGTTTTTTTTATAGTACTGAGAAATGGATTTGAGGAATTAAATCTTGATATCCGTGAGTTACTTGATAAAAATAATATATGCATTTTATTAGACATGTATTTCAAGAACGGAGATGTAAATGAGCTTTCTGTTCTTGCATATGATGTTAAACAGTTAATTTAAGTATATTTTTGCTTTGAAATTGCACACCATGGAACACTTTTCATATCATAAAAGCATTTATGAAAGCTGCACGTGGTATACATGTACTTGAAGCAATTCAAATTATTATTGTGTCGATGAAACACTTTAATGAAGTTTCTTTGATACCTAAAGTAATTTGACTTAAACTTTCACCTTACACATTCATATTATGGGCAACAAACGATTTTGTTGATGGGATGGCTATTTGCACATTTCTGAAATCAAGCATCGTTAACATTGATTTGGTTCCCGATGTTTGTTCGTATCCATTTTACTGCATCAATGTTTATTTTAATATTTTTTTTATTTTCTCTTTCCACATAGGATAATAATCAACGAGTGAAGATTTATCGATATATCTTTAAGCAATATTTGACGAGTTTCAAGAGTTGACTTTGTTATAACATAAATGTAAAATAAGAATAAAAAATATATCCAGACGCACCTTATATTCCCTTTAACCCAAATACCATAAAATGGTGTAGTGTAATAACAGATATAAAAACTTCAATGTTGCATAAAAGAGCGGGACGATAAATGACATCTTTGAACTCTAGAAAAATTGTTTTGGCAAAAATATTCAATAATGTGCACAATATATAAACAAAAACTTACAACACGCGTAATTTGGTAAAATTCTTAAATAATCCATTGTTAAAAACTGATATGTTGTTTCCATTCAAAAACCTGAAATTTAAACTGAAAGAATGTTGGGAAAGAAATTTTTTAAAAACTAAATGTTACTACATGTAGAAAAAAGTGATGAGATGATGCACAACTAAATTAAAAAAAACAACAGCAATGGAAACACTTATAAAGAACCTTGTACCATTTTTGTAAGCAGAGATTATGGGTATTTACTTCACTGAAGACATATGATTAGATGAAGTTCCCCAAAATGTTCAAAATTGATGCCACAATCTATCATTCAGTCCATGGTATTTTTAACGGTGTCATACCTGTATTTAATATACGTATGAGCTTGAAAGGCATCGGTTGTAAGTTTTATTTACATCTTAGGCTATTCAGGTCATTGCTGATAAAAAAGAAAGGTCAACTTATCTTATTGGTTATCAATTAACAAAGAATCCAGGACGGCATTGTATATTTTACGAAAGGACATGAGACCATAACATATATGTTAACTTCAACTGCAATCATTCTAATGAGCTGTATGGTCATTTATGAAAGACACACAAAAGACTTTGTCTCATGTGCATTTACTCCATATCCTTTTATTCACCATTTACGACTGGAGTTTGTCTCTCCTGCTGTGTGGAGTCCGTAAAAAGATTCCCCATGCGAGAGATGTATGCTCTCTATATTTTTCACATGTATTTGTAGAGACTTTGTCTCATGTGCGTTTAAACCATATCCTTTTATTCACCATTTACGACTGGAGTTTGTCTCTTCTGCAGTGTGGAATCCTTAAAAAGATTCCCAATGCGAGAGATATATGCTCTCTATATTTTTCACATGTATTTGTAGAGACTTTGTCTCATGTGCGTTTACTCCATATCCTTTTATTCACCATTTACGACTTGAGTTTGTCTCTCCTGCAGTGTAGAGTCCTTAAAAAGATTCCCCATGCGAGAGATGTATGCTCTCTATATTTTCACATGTATTTGTAGAGACTTTGTCTCATGTGCGTTTACTCCATATTCTTTTATTCACCATTTACGACTGGAGTTTGTCCCTCTTGCAGTGTGGAGTCCCCGTACGAGAGATGTATGCTTTCTATATTTTTCAGTTATGGTGTACTTGTGCGTGAGAGAATTTCTCATATGGATATACTATTCATACTTTCATTTTTTTTGGCATTTATTTTTGTAATTTCAAAATGTAATTCTGACCACCTGTTTTAAGTGCCCACATCTCACTATTTTATAACGCCAAGTTTTCTTACATTCAACTTGATGAGTGCCCTGTGTTTGTCTATATGTTGTAATCGTCCACTAGCTTAAGACACTAGTCCTTTTTCGGGCAAAGGATGACAGTGATTGTAAGAGCACTTTGCCAGCCTAATTGATGTTTGTTGACAATCCCGCACCCATGACCAATGAAGACATGGATGTAGCGTTGCTCGACAATTAGCAAAGAATTCCGCTTAAAGCAGTGCTAAGTGCCGTCTTGAACTTACTATGAGGTCTCATGGTGACTTCAAGATAAAGAACAACAATAAAAAGCGTTGTTCCTTTGCTTGTTTTTTTACCATGTATTTGTAGAGACCTTCTCTCATGTGCATTTACTCCATATCCTTTTATTCATCATTTGACATGTAAGAACTTGTAGTTGCCCTTAAAAATTACAAAAATATAGTATATACTTACAAAGCTTCCAATGACGACAAAGAACGGAATAATCTTACATCCAGGTCTGTTAATCTATTAAACTTCAAATCCCTGAAAACAGAAAGAACAGACATACAGGTATGTTAATCTATTGAATTTCAAAGCTCTGAAACAGAAATATTTGATAATTTTTGTGGCGATCTATTAAATGTTTTGTGTCAAAATTAATTGACCAAACAAAACAAATTCAAGCAGGACAAAAATCTTTGTACTGTAGGGCATTTATTTCGGAATAATGCCAATTATTCTGTTTTGCATTCATAATTGAAATCTTAAATACAAGCATGAAATTATAAGAAATTGTTTCACCTGATATAAGCAGCTAATCTGAGATTCTTATACTATGTTACTCTGGTATTAAAATACGTACAATGTTACTAGTTTTGTTAAGGCGTCGAATGTTCCCACATCTATTTGTATCAGCGAATTCTTTCCGATTTTCCTACAGTAAAAAAAATATCTTTGAGCCCTTACCAGTGTCGAGTGCTTTGAACACAAAACAATACATTTACTTGGTTTCTAAACGCATATTTAACAGCATCTGGGTATATAACCTTTTC
>MJUU01022427.1:154897-197815 GCA_002080025.1 Modiolus philippinarum | reverse complement strand
AAAAGACAAACCAGTTGGAAACCATCGATCCAGACTTGGTACAGGCATTTCAAAAGAAATGTTGGGTTAAACCAGTTCTATGGCTAGCCAAACTTCCCATTCTATTCCTGTTATGTCCGGTAGTAACTCATAGCAATTGCCATTGAAAGGTCGTAGACAGTTAAAAGAAATGATCATCCAAGTATGTGAAGGGAGAGTCTTGTAGAGTCCTTAAACAACGGCAGTAGAATACCGAAGGAACAAAGGGGTGATATTCACAAAAATCGAAGTCCAAAGACAGGGCAAAAACGAGAACACAGAAAACAATGACGTTAGACACAAAAACAATGACGCCAGACAGACACAAAGCACAGAACCAGAAACCACAACATTCAGAACAAAGGCACTCACAGTGTGAACTCCAGTGAAACTGAGAGTGACATCAGGTGCTCCGGAAGGGTAAGCATGTCCTGCTCTGTTAACAGCACCCGTCACACTGTGAGTGACTTAAAATATTTCCCGTGCGAGAGATGTATGCTCTATATACATTTCAGTTGTGGTATACTTGTTCTTGTTCCTGAGAGAATTTCTCATATAGATATACTATAATGATTTTAAATTTTGGCATTTTATTTATTTTTTGTGTTTTCAAAATTATTATTCTGACCACCTGATTATTGTGCCCACATCTCATAATTTGACTGGATTGGTGCCCTGTAGTTGTTTAAGGGTTGTGTTTGTCTACTATTGGTCTTTTTGTCAGGCAATGGATGACAGCAATTGTAAGAATACCTTGTCACTTGATTTTATGTTTGTTGACGATTCTGTATCCATGACATAACAAACATGAATGTAGCGTTGCTCGAAATCCAGTAATGAATTCTGGTGCTAGGGGCCGTCTTGAACTCACCATGAAGTATGAGCATAGCTCATTGTTGAAAGCCTCATGGTAACTTCAAGATGAAGAACAATAAAAGCGTTGTTCCATTGCTTGATTTTCTCACGTTTTTGTGGAGATTTTGTCTCATTTGCTTTTACTCAATATCCCTTCATTGTTTATTGTATCAGAGTTTGGACCGAAACTTCAAATTTCTCCATAAGAGGCTGATGTCTATTATAGAAGTTTTTGAATGATTGTTTGAGACGGAATTATTTTAACCCTTGATTAATTTAGCGGTCATGGAGATAACTTTGTCTAATGAGAAAGTCTACAAATTTGTGCTAGCTCTCGCGTCATGAATCAGCTGTGAAACATACACTCTGTAAACAGGAGAACATACATAAAAGAAAAATATTGCATTAGAGTTTTATCTTCACTTACAGTATGCTCAGTTCTGTTAATGAGTCGAATAATCCAAAAGGGATTGTTTGTATCTCGTTATTATATAGTGATCTGAAATATAAATCTAAATAACAGTTAAAAAAAGATGCAATGATTTTCTTATTTGATCAGTTCCGAAAGAAATGAAATGTTGCTTTGGTTATTGCACATCCAATAAAATAACACAAAAAAGTGTGTTTCAAATGTGTAGGCAATAATGATAGTAGAACAAGTTTAATGTAATACGAATTACCTGTATCATTTGATTTCGTGGTAGAAAGCATTGAATTTAAGCATTTAAAATTCTAATATTAATAAAAAATGTTAAGTAGCTCAACAACTTGAATAAATAGTCTAATTGAAAAAAGTTAAAGAAAAAGAAGCAGGTGAAATCATTTGATTCACAAATAATGATATGTAAAGTGTAATAATGACACTCAGATATAAGGTAATAAAGGGCTACGCAGCATGATACGACCGCAGCAAGTCGACCACTGAAATTTGAACAAGTCTAGTTTAAAGTGAATGTGGACACAGTACATAAGAGCTTGACACAAAAGAAAAATCAATCCTTTTGATCACGTATGGATAAAAACAGTAAGAGCTACGCAAATCTGTTGACTACTAACTAAAAGTTTACATCAAAAGAAATCCGAAAAAAAAATTCTTATCAAAATCTGATGAAAAATAAAGATTTCATTTATTTCAAAATTTGCAATTTTGGTCCTTTGACCCCTTAAAGCGGAAACGAAAAGAGCTATGCCAAATGCAGTGACACACTATTGAAAGCTTACAACTAAAGGAATTCAAAGAAAAAATACCATCTAAATCAGATGAAAAATATTAATTTTAGGTTATCTGCATGTTTGGAATTTTGGCCCTGTTGGCCCCTCATAGTTCAGATCAAAAATCTGATGGTGCAACACCAAATTCATTGGCATACTCCAAATTGGAAAATTGCTAAGGAGGACACTGAAAGAAACCCCGTCGAAATCCGATAAATAATAAAGATTCTACAGTCAAATATTTGAAAACACCCGATTTCAACCTTTTTTGCCCCTTTTTCTGAAACAAGCGGGGCCAGTAACATATAATTAAGGTAGATGGGTACTCCAAAAATTTTCTCCATAGATTTTCTTTATTTTCTCAGAAAAGTTTCCTTATTATATGAGCATTGAAATAAAATAATAAAAAAGGGGGGTCACCGTGCTTGTTTTTAAAATAAATGATATCAAAATAATCAAATATTTCTAATGAGTATATAGGAAAAAACAGGTATTTGGTTGTTTTCTTTAAAACTATTCCATAGATTTCTTTGTATTTTACACATATGTCAGCCCTTTGAACATACTTTCAGAAAATATAAAGAAAATGGGGGTCACCGACTTTGTTTTCCATATAATTTGTAACATGTGAATTTTCATTGTGATATCTTTGTAAAATATTTTTATCAGATTATCTCCCTTTTCCAAAAATCCTCTTCCCATTTATTTAATTATCAAGTTACTGTACCTCGTCTAATAAGATAAAGACATGAGAAATCAAGTCCATGTAGGTTCTTTGCATTTTGTATAATGGATAAAATATTGATTGATTCATTACAAACAAAAATATTTGCATATTTAAAAAGTATATAATACCATAACAGCATAAATAACAAATTCAAAATGGCGGAAGACTACCGATCTGCCTTAAAACTAGGGCTTAGGCATGTGCCAAGAAACATCATACTTAAATTTAACCAAAGTTATGCTGTCCACAGACACCGACACGGACGCGGACGCCGACGCCGACTTGGCCATACCATAATACGACCACAAATTTTTGCGGTCGTATAAAAAAGATACTTTGACTTTTGATGTCACCAGAGGAAAACCTTTTAAAATCAAAATTAAAAGGCTTCTTATATACAGAATGGAAATTTTAAAAGAATTTTGCTAATTGATCCTGTATTAAAACTATACGACATCTTAAGCAACACTGTAGATATATCCTGATATAAATAAGTGCTCTTCAGTGTTATTGGGATAATTAATTAGTGCACATAATATAGTTTTGTACTCGGTTTGAAAATTACTTCAATGTTGCTATATTTTTAAAACACAAAATACATACTTATTTGCTTGAAGGTAATCACCAAATATCTATTACTTTATAACATTAATTATAAATTGTCTACATTTACATCCAAAATTATCAAACAATAAAACATCACTTTAATAAAAGGGATGTAATATTTTTCTTTTCGAAAGGAGGGTTATAATAAAACACTTCAGTAATTTCATTACTTTTTACACATTTTGCTTAAAATTTTTGCAAGAACGACACGGTACATTATAATGAAATCTTACTATATATATTTATGTATTCTAATATTAAGGAGGCTCACTCCTGATGTTGTTTATATCAAACAATGGCAGTAGAATACCGATGGAACAGAGGAGTGGAATTTACAAAAATCGAAGCCCAAAGACATGGCCAAAACGAAAACATAGAAAACAATGATGCCAGACACAGAAAACAATGACGTTAGACAGATACAAAGCACAGAAAAAGAAATCACAACATTCAAAACAAAGGCACTCACAGTGTGAAATCCTGTGAAACTGAAAGTGACATCCGGTGTTCCGGAAGGGTAAGCATGTGCCGCTTTGTTAACAGAACCCATCACACGGTAGGCGAAGCATATATGTTTTTGAAAGATCTGTTAGGTAGCTGATTGGTTAATGTATTTTGCTAACCCGGAGACAAAACCAATTAAAAGTCATTGTACGTGTAACATTTCTAACCCTCAAACAGTATCAAGATACATTTTGAAAAGCTTTTGTAATCATCCAGTATTCAAACATAGACAAGGACAGATCGGTACCACAGACATAACTAACGAAGACAAAACTAAAATGTAACTAGACAACACAAAAAAATACGCACTCACAATGTGAACTCTCATAAAAACCGAGAGCGACATCAGGTGATCCGGAAGGGTAAGCATGTCCTGTTCTGTTAACAACACCCGTCACACTATGAGTGAGTCAATCCAGGAAATTGTCGAAATCGGTAGTGAAATCCGGGAGGACATGAATCTAGCTGAAAATGTCCATTTTCATTTGGGATACTGACACGTCATATCTTTCAGTGCTGTTATGGTGACGGCCATATAATTTCTTGAGGGATGAAATTAACATACGTTGAACACATTCCTGGCTGAGCAGCTTTTGGGACAGTGTTTTTTGTTCTGATCAAAAAATCACTGTACAAACTACACGATCGACAGTAACGAATCAACTGTAAAATGTACAGTCCATAGGCTGGAGAGGTAGGTATATTGCTGCTAAGAAAGGGAAAGTTCACATTTGGGAAATTAAAATAATCACGCTTGTCATATAGCTTAGATTTCAAACGTCCATCTTCGTCAATATACAACAAAAGATCCAGGTACAAAGCTGAAGTAGGTATATCAGTTATTTCTTTAATTTCAAGCTTATTAGAATAGATCTAATGTAAATACTCCTTAAATCAAGGATTATTAAGAGAAAGTACATCGTCTATGTAGCAGAAGTTGAAATTAAAGGACTGGGCTTAATGTTTTTGTTTTCTTTATGTAAGCCTTTGCAAAGATTGGCCTCGTACGATGATAGGAAAAGGCCAGATAAAAGCAGCGCACTGTTAGTTCCCATAGGAACCCATATTGTCTGTTAAAAAACACGACCTCCGAATTCGACAAAAATATTGTCGATTAAAAATTCTTACATTTTGAAGACGTCAGTGTCTGTGTACTTCTTGTTTGAATCGGTGTGGTTCTTAACAAAATATGTCTTGTCTTTCCCTATAAATAAATAGGTGTATCTCCGTTCTCCATTTTTAGTGCAGAAACATTGATGTATTAAATCTGTTTTCAGTTTATTGTGTGGCTGGGTTGTATAAAGAGTAGAAAAGTCAAAAGTTTGAATGTTATGGCAAAGGGCAAGACTGGTTGAGGATAGTTGTTCAATGAGATCTTTTGAATTTTTAAGAATCCACATTTGTTTCACGCCGCTTGTGGAGTAAGCTTCATCACAGTAATTCTTGAGACCCTCTCTGACTGCGGTCAACAAAGTAGTGAGGAGCTGTAAAAGAGGATTAGTGGTGCATCTGGAAGACCCGGCAATGAATCTCTGTTTGTATGGATTCTTATGAAGTTTAGGTGCCTAGTAGATGTAAGGGAGTTGATTGTATTCATCATTGGCTTTTATGCCAAATAGCAAAATACCGAGGTTACAGTGAATTTAGGTTCTGCATATGCGTATTTCGACAACTTATGTCTCTTCAGTGCAGATAAAATCAAAAATTTTGGAAGTCCATAAATCCAAATAGGTGTAAAACTGAAATGATGCTAAAACTGAAGTGTGATTTTTTTTACAATCTCATCCCTTGATATTGTAGAAGGGGTATAAGCAGGGTTTCTAGATGAACTGTCGATGCCCATCTCCTTCACAAGGCAGTCGAAATAGTGTTTCTTTCACACAGACAGTGTTTTAGAAGCGTTGTCTACAGGGACAATGACGGAATTTTTATGGAGGTTGCGCAGAGTTCTTACTAAAAGGGGAACTTCAAATATACCGGGATTTCTGGGTTTCATTTAGCACTGTTTTAAGCGCCGGATGCGATTTACAATTAATGACTTTATGGAAATGATCCAGTCGGACAATGTCTCAACGTCGTCTTTCTCTTTCTTTGTCGACTTCCTAACATAGTCTTCAACTGCATCCATCAAAATCTTGAAATTGTACTTCCAGTTGATGTGCTGGGTC
Organism: Modiolus philippinarum; assembly: GCA_002080025.1. Classification (NCBI taxonomy): domain Eukaryota; kingdom Metazoa; phylum Mollusca; class Bivalvia; order Mytilida; family Modiolidae; genus Modiolus; species Modiolus philippinarum. The sequence continues at coordinate 191,725 of MJUU01022427.1, read as the reverse complement.
TCACGGAATTTGGGACCTTTGAGAAGATATCTCGAAGTTTGAGGGTGTCTACGATATTTAGGTCATCAGTTATAAAGTCATCAATTTGGAAGTCACGCAATACCTGTTTGTAATTGAAAATAGAAGTTGCAATTGGTTTAGAACATAAATATGAGATAAGTGGAATTGATTGATCATTAAAATATGGAGGAATGTTTGATGTCACTGTTTTGCTGTGTGGAATGTTAGATTTATAGCGTCCAAGCCTTTATTGGCGAATTGAATTTTGATAAATATGAAAAAGAAACGGAAATGAGGTAAATTTCAAGGAGACAACATCCCATATCCAGGTTAAAACTACCCAAAGCATCTAGGGGTCACCGTACGGTCTTCAACACAGTGAGGAACCTCACACCATATAGCAAGCCCTAAATGACCCCAGATTGGTAAAAAAAGTGAATAAATCAATGGAAACATACCACATCCGATAACCCAAATATCAAGAAACTAAAATTTTATAAGAAGACAAGGACAAGCCAATGACCAACATATTCCTGACTGAGGACAGGCGCAAAAATTGCGGCGGGTTTAAACTTGTTTTCTTGGATCCAAACCCTTCCCCTATGTGTGGTGAATGGCTAAAAAATAAATACAGAAAAAGACTCACAGTAAAATTCAAACTAGAAAAAAGTCCAATTCATATTCGGTTATCATCTTTGTTGGCGGATGCAGTGACAGGCTTGAACAGTCGGTGGTTAGATATTTCCAAAACAATGGCTGTTAATTTGTATTCTAGGGATGATGCTAACCATGTTTTGTAGAAGGAATAAAGTTTTGAAAGTGACAAGGAATACAGTTTGGTACGAATGTGATGAATACCTAGAGGAATGTTCATGAACGGAAGAAGACCATTAATTTAAATGTCATTCAGACTTCGGGCAGTATAGTGCATATGTTCATGACTTCGTGGTCTGCGTTGGCTTCCATTCAATATATTCATCACATTCACCGAACGGCATCCTGGACCTGACAGATTACCTACACTTTTTATATTATCATTGCAACAAGGAATTCTGGGAACCTATTTTAGATTTATTAAGCACTGTAGAATAAATGAACAGTTAAAAGGTAATTATATTGGTCGCGTGCTTTTTAATAGAGATACAAGACATTGACAATTTGGGCGGGAAATGGATTCCTCTAGATTTTCCCTTAGTTTAACATCAGCACTGTTTTTTTGTCTAAAAGCTAGGACGTTATATCAAGAATTTTCAGAAAATTTGTCAGGTGTCCGAATTTGACCAATAGAAGACTTACATGAAATAAAAAGTGGGGGTCCTTGTGCAAAAATAATGGAGAAAACGAGTGGAATGCCAAAACCTGAAAGAAATTCAAAAATGTGATGAGTGCGCCACCTTAAATAACTCCTTTACTAACTATATTTTCTGTATATTGAATACTTATTTTGCCCTTTGTCCAACGTGGATTTTAGTTATTACAGGTTTGAACCATATCTTCGAAGTTTCAAGTTAACAATGGAGGGATATGGAGTAAATACAAATGAGGCAAAATCTCTACAAATATATGGTAAAAAAACAGGCAAAGGAACAACTCTTTTATTGTTGTTCTTCATCTTGAAGTCACCATAAGGCCTTCCACAATGAGCATTACTCATACCACATAGCAAGTTCAAGACGGCCCCTAGCACCGGTTTGAGCGGAATTCATTGCTTACTGCTGAGCAACGCTACATCCATGTTTTTGTTCCTTTGATCCATGGATGCGGGATCGTCAACAAACATAAATTTAACTGGCGAAGTGTTCTTACAATCGCTATCATCAATTTCCCGACAAAAAGACTAGTAGAAGACGATCACAACATTATAACAACCACGGGGCACTCATCGAGCCAATTGTAAGAAAACTTGGAATAATAAAATCATATGACGTGGGCACAATAAACAGGTGGTCAATTTTAAAAATGAATCTTTCATTACGTTACTTTTGTATTCATATATTGTACTTTTACGTTATTAGAATTTCCTATTGATTTTACTTACAAATCAACAAGGCTCCTTAAATTGTCAAATACTTCTAAATCACATGTTTTTATATTGTCTTCCTCCAGTAATCTGAAATATATATATATATATATATATTATAGTTAGCATATCAATTTTTGGTCGCGAACGCACATCAAAAATCGTCTTTCTTTTTCCATTTTGAGTATTAATCCAAGCATATTGATCCTGATTTAAGTAATAAAAAACTGAATGATTTATTAAAAAGGTTTATTTTCAACAAGAAGTATCGTTTCCTTCTGATTTGTTTTTTTTTTTGCTTTATGAACTTTTGCTCTTGACAATTCTGTTCGGTAATATTGTTAAAACTATACACGCTGAATTCTTTGAATTAGAAGCTTTCACAGGAATCAATTCTAATCCATTAATTTCAAGCTGAGAATTCCAAACAAACGGCAAGAATTGAATTCGAATTCAATATTTTAGTAATTAATTTTATTTCACATGCAATTCTGAACAATCGTCGGTGTTTCGCATCAATATCTATAATGGAGACTTGACGAAAAAAAATATTCAAGATGATTTTGAATAATTAAAGCCTTACTGTGTTATAATACTTAAATAAACACGCCTCTGAATTAATGTATTCTTATTGATGCTTTTTATATAAACAGAAATACACATTATATTATATTTCTTTTTGATCACTGGTAAAGGTGTTTATCCGCATCGTATAACGATTTTCGATATTATCAAAATAATCATGTTGTTGATTCAATGCATGATAAATTTTTGTGCTGTTACGCTCACCGCTTTAATTATATAACTGAAAAAGTTCTATGACCTGCATTACATACATATTTCGGTAATTTCATAAATCCAGAAACAACCACTGGAAACAACATTGTTTATAAATTCCTATGCTCGTTCACAAAAGTGTTTAAAGCTTTACTTTTGTTTGATGTCCGTGTATGGCTTATTTGAAATTCAGTTAACTAATGGAGCGTGCTATTCTTTTTTATAGCATATACAACTTCATAAGGTTAGTGACTGGTTGAATTATGTCATTCTGATCGGCTTCAAAGCAGTTTTGGAACAATGTTTACTTTGTTATAGCAATATCATTGGATTTTTGTACGGCAATTTTATTATTTGGAAGGCAATAGAATAAGAGGTTACATCTACACAATCGTACAGATACATCTAAAACAAAAAAAAAAAAAAAAACAAAAACAAAAACAAAAACAAAACAAAACTGAGAAAGTGCAGTTGCAGTTGATATCTACTATGGCCGAAAATTACAATCACAGACCACCATCGACAAGCAAACGACACTAGCAAAACACAAATGAATGACAAGAGAAAAACGCCAGCTAGCTCAAGAAGCAAAGCCTGCTGACAAAAGTAGTTTTTGGTAAAGAAACATAATCTTTTTCAGTAAAAATCGACAGTGTCAATGAGAGGCCATTTTAAGTGAAATTTTTTCAGGTAATTGGGTCCGAAAGCCAGAGTTTTGAAATGATTTTTCTTCACAATATTTTATTACTAACTTCTTGATTTGGCGAAATGGATGGACAAGTTTATGGAAAGACAATTACTACAAAACGAAATAAAACGATATCTGAAGGAATTTTTGTGGAGGTATAATGTGTAAGGTCAGGTGTTATTATAGTGAGTGTTTATTCGTCATAAATTGTATGTAGAAAAGTGAGTAACTGTGTCGATTTCTTATGTTGGACATCGATATAGTATTTTTTTTCAAATTATATCCAGGTTGTTAGAAGCTTTGTTGACAGGTACAACACATATTTATCACAAAGTTTCCTTGTTTTGACTTAATTCTCTTATTGCTTTAAATGTATATGAAAAGAAAATACTGTTTATTTTCATTTTTCCTATATAGTGTTCCGCAAACGAGTAAGGTACTTATCAATTAAACTTACAATAATGTATATTTATTATGGGACGTTTTGTTTTTAAACTTAGGTTACTCTCTCTCTCCCTCTCTCTCTTTTTAATTAATAATAGGACATTTTGATTTTGGAACTTAAGTTTATCTCTCCCTTTTCTTCTCTAAAGTAAGTGAGAACCGAATTGTCAGTCACAAACGAACAATCTGAGGACAATGACAACGTCGGAAAAACAAAGAAACAAAGACATAACATGAACACGCACAGAAAAGAAAATAAAGACATTTTGATTTGACCTGCTCTGTGGATACATAAGTTGTCAGAATGACCACTTGTTTTAACTTAAAACATCTCCGCTATCTATTTGTTTGAATACAACTTTCATTTGCTAGTACTTTTATTTGTTATATCGTAAACTAATATTGACACGAGCAGAAAGTTTATTAGACGTGTCATTCAAATATTTTTCATGTATTGATATTAAATGAATCTGCGAAAAAAAAGCTCCATTGATTTTTATTTAGATATTTTTTCGATTCATTTTTTCATTTACAAGTAATGGAAGTGTTTTTTTTTTGTAAAATTTATAATTTTATTCATGACAATGTTAAAATAAAAGAAAATAATTTCGAAAAAACTATGAATTTAAAAGAAAGAATGAAAGCTAGCGTATATGATAAAGGATACATGTTCAATTAAATAAAATTTCACATTTTTGGAATACAGTTTCCATCAAAACGTGAATAGTTTAAAAAAAGACATGAATATATAAATGCTTTCAGACAAAATCGATCCTCAAACCAAAAACATTTAGTGCTTTGTTTTACTTTAATACATTTGTATCAGCGGCTTCGTTTTTTTAAATTTGCTGAGAGAACTGCAGTTTGGCCGAACCCATCTGTTTCTAATTGACTAATCAAAGTATCTAATTTGCAGTTTCGAGTTACATGACACTTGCTATATGTGCAAAGAGTTATGACAATTTACCCGTGGATTTATTTCCTTCAGAATATGCATTAAATCTTCTCGAAAACTGCTTTAAGAGATCAGCTGTTATATACAATATCAGAATAAAGTAAATTCAAATGCATTATCGTACATTTAGATAAAAGATTCAGCCACTGAACTTGCCACTTGTATGCAATTTTAAGAGATTCTAGCAATTTTTGTAGGTTTTTTGTTAAAATTCGTTGCATAGGACCTCCAGAGCCAAAATAAACTAATTGCCATTTGGAAGGGCAAATGTTTATACGTTCGCAGCCAAAAATTTGTTTTGGTTCTCAGTGTCCTTTGAGTAGTACCATGTTCTCAAACACCGTAAAATAGCTAAAATTGACGCAAAAGGCTATTTAAAGCCACTTTCGACTGCTAATAAGTCAGAAAACATACAAGTGTGGCATATATTAATTTTATTTCAAATAAGAACACACACCAGAGACCACCTTAAACGATTTTCGACAACATTTGAGCATGTTCTGAAAATGCCCCAACATAGGAAAATAATTCACGCCTTAATAGGCATACTTCTTTATTTTAGATTCAAGGTAGTTGGGGTGTCTTGGATTCTTTTTAAAAATTGTACAATGAAACTTTGAGCAATATGCTATAGTAATATGCCCAAAAAATTTTGGGATATGTCTAAAAAGATGCAGAATTCTTAAAGATTGGTCAAATGGGACGTCGTACTATTTTGCAATAAATTATATAGGAAAAATACTCTACCACAATTCAAAGGCATATTTTTCTAAAAGCATACATACATTATTTCATAGCTCTGTATATTTTTTGGTAAGATATAGAACTTGAATTCAAAAGCATAAAAAAAGATACGCAACAAACCTATTGAAAAAAGTTATTTTATAAAATATGAAAAATTTGTTGGTTTAAGGAAAGGGGGTTAACTCATAGTAATTTAGGACAAAACAAATAGATAAAACATATCTTTGGAAACATTTTAAATGTATTTTATTAAAATGCTTTTGACAAATTCAAAAAGTTTTATTATTGAATTCCTTTTTTTCAAACTTAGAAAATTTTACCTATTCCATGGTATTCAGTATAGAATTATGCATCATTATTCGTACAATCATGATGTTAATTGTTAATTTCTTTTTAAATATGGAATTAAAAACAAAAAAAATCATTTAGACAACATTCTCATTGAATTATTGATTTTTTCTTAGATGCGTAAAAAAATGTTAAGTTTTAGACCAGCTAACTACCTTCAACTCACATTTGCAGTTCCGATCAAAACTGCACTTTTTTAGGAAAAACTCTCTTCTGTCGAGAAATTACATTGAATCTCGTATTCCTTGTCTTTATCGGCTGTTATAGGCTTAGACCATATCGAAATCCTTTTATTGAAGTTCTGATAACTTTTTACTTTCAAGAATGAATTTCTCAAATTTATTGACAGTATTTATTTGATAGACAATTGAACTAAGGTAAACGAGAACCGAACCGTTGGTAAAAACGAACAATCCAGGGATAACGGCAACATCTGAAACATCAGGAAATAAGGAAACCACATGAGTATTTGGCAGAAAAGAAAACTGAAGACACTCATACAGATAAACAACACGGACCCAATAAAATCACGGGATGAGATCAGGTGCACCGGTAGAGAAAACACTTTTGTTATACTGTAAAAACTTTCTTGCAAACACAAACCAGTGCATTAATCGTTGCCTTCTAAAAACTGTTGCTTAAAGCAGGTGGGTGATTCTAACAAAACATTTTTGTAGCGTGAGTTTTGATAAAATTGTATATTCGATATTGTTCTTTTAAAGTAGAATTAAAACTTTGAATTAACTAGTAATAATTAGAATGTCAGATGGGTAAGCAAATAGCGAATCAACTTGACGAAAATAATCATAAAGATTAGCCGAATTGGCTGTTTTTTACAAAGCATAAGAGTATTTTGGTAAAAATAAGAAAAAACAAGTAAACATAAAGAAACTTACAAAGCAATTAGATTTGTTTGAAATTCAAATATTCCAAGATCTATACTAGAAAGGTTATTTTGGTTGAAATTCCTGAAACATAACCATCTAAAATCATTAATTTCTTATACTTTTACATTTTGAAAAATACATAAGTTTTAAAATAACAAGATATACAGTAAATAATAAATAAAAAACTGTCTTTTTTCACTCCAAACCTATAAATTTAGATGTTTGTCCATATCTTGAGTAACCGTTGAGATCTCCATTTGCTATTTTGTTTGCTTTTTTTGCCATTAATATCATATAACTGTCAAATTATAATAAACTAACAACGGAGCAGAACATGCTTACCAATCCGGAGCACATTGTATCACTCCCGTTTTTTTTGGGGGGGGGGGCAGGAATTCATTCTGTTATTTCATTATTTTGTTTTGTTCTGTGCTGACTTGTATATATCATATTGTATACTTTAGTTTTGCCCTCGCTAATGTTGTTTGATACCAATTTGTCGTTCTTGATGTTTGAAAGTTTAAGATTTGGATAAGCTATTCAAAATTAAATTTTATATTTGTACTGTGTGAGGGTTACCAAGGATTACAATTAATTTTGTCTAAGGGTAAAATGACATTTACCAATCGGCTGTCGACAGATTTTTTCAAAACTATATTTACCTGAATGATAGTGTGACAGGTCTCGCCAGTTTAACAGGATATGTTAACCTTCCGGAGCTCCTGATGTTAATCCCGGATTTCATGGGAGTTAACACTATAAGTGCCATTTCTCAATGCCGTCTTTTTCTTTCCGTGCCTTGAAGTCCTTGTTTTGTCTTTGTTTTTCTCTGTTGCCATTTTTGGACTTTGATTTTTGTGTTTTCCTTCGGTGTTCTACTACTGTTGTTTCCTTTGGAATTACGGCATGGGATTAAAGAGAAGGAGGCCAAAGCAAATTAAGTTTTTCATTTGGAGACAAACATAAGAGAAAAAAATGTAAAGTCCTTTTATACTTTACCTAAATTTTTGCATTTAAGAAAAAAAAATTCTTGTCGTGTTTGGAATGAAGTGTTTGTCTTTGGTGTTCAAATGATTATGTGATGGACATAAAGTAAAAGGATAGGTAAATCTTCTTTTTATAAATTGCCTGTTAATGGCCACGAAGCTGTCATTTACAATTTTGTGCTACCTGAATCCACATGCCAAAATTGATTCATTAAGGCAACTGCAAATTTCAGTTTGAATCATGCTGCAACTAGAATATATCATTTTTACTCCTACAAAGAATGTGATCAATGTTTTCTTATGAGTTAACAAAAGAATTGATCATCCCAGTACTAAGAAAAAGAAGATTCTTGAATCAGAGTTAGGACAAAAACTTAATTTTTTTTCTCCACAAGAGACTCATATTTATTAAAGAACTTTTTAATAATCGTATAAAATTCATTAATTTGTGAAAGTACAGTATGGGCTACAATAAATTTTAGACCTATAAACTGAACCATGTAATACCTTACGTTTAGGTTTACATACTGTATAATGCTTTATATTCGTTATTTAAAATCTTCTTGGGTATCAATCTTGGATGTATTCCCCGGGTCTATATTCGCATGTTTTTGTTAAACTCATTATTTTCATTTTTATATTTAGTAATCATAGCATTAGACATTGGTTTCTAGGAGCTTTTTCTTCGTACAAGCTCCGGAAACTCACTCACAAACTGAATTCCGAGTGACTTTATGTAAAGTTTGTGAGTGACAAGACCAAACAACTTTTAGCATTTTCAAATCCGTATTTGAAGCAAAACATCAGTAAAAAGAACCGATGTCTTGAAATAAGTCAATATTTGAACTTACAGGACAGTTAGGTTAAAAACTAGTTTAACGCATTTTTCGTAACAATTTAAACGACTGAAATGCTAATTTGTGGAATTTTTATGTAGAATTTTCACCAAATGAGGATTTATGAGTTGAGTTGAGTTAGTTCATTGAGTTAGTAGTCTACCTGTATTGGGTTTTATTCGCGTGTTAATGATACTATAGGGAAACGGGATAGAGAAAGGGGAGGTTGGTGTACCCATGAACCGGTTTAACCCTACCACTGGCTTTTGCTGGTGCCGGTACCAAGTCCGGCTATCCCGAGTTCCTATCGTTATTTATGTTTGTCTCTTGTTTTCATTATTGTTTTTCTGGTTTNTGGCATTAAAAAGGCAGAATTTTTGCATCACCTAAATCCGTCTGTTACAGCTGCCTGCAGTCTTTGAGAAAGGTTTCGTTAGCCTTTTTGAACTTTAAACTTCTTTCAAGTGTCTATATAACAACAAACACATCAATAAAACTGGTTATCATGCCGGCAACGTTAACTGAGTTTTTTTATTCAATTCTTGCTAAAACGTGATGTAATAAATGGTCTTTCAATCGTATTTTAGTGGAAATGATTAGGGATTTTTTTTTTTCGTGTTGGGAATGAATTTAAGGTTTATATATTATAAATCATGGTTTGATATTATTTTTATCAAATTTCTTTGACATTTAAAACTAGAGGCTGATGGAAACGAAGCAATTTCTGCACTACCTGTTTGACACATAAAATACATGTAGTTGTTTTAACCAATTGGCATAATTTTTCTCAATATGTTTGAAAATCAAACTAATGATAATTGAAGTGGCTTTTGAGACTTTCAGAACATATACCAAAACTTGAATATAATACTTTGTTGTTGAAATTTAAGTGGTGAAAATGTTTGTCCTAAAACAAAAAAAAAACTATTTAAGTATGATTGCTGGGTAGAATTCTAAAATCCTTTGATACTTTCAGGAAATACACCAAGATTGGAATCAAATATTTGTGAACTCAATTTAATTAAAATGTTTGTCAAAAACTGAACAAATTATTCCAGTGTAGTTGCAAGGTACAGTTACAAAAAATTAGTGGTATTTGAGACTTGAAGGAAATTTATCAAAATTGGAATCAAATACTTTTAAAATCCAATTGCTGAAAACGTTTGTCCTAATAGAAACAGTTTCTAAAACTGTGGTTTTGACACTTTCAGGAAATTTACCAAACTTGGAATCGGATTTTAGAATTCAATTATTCAAAAATCTCGTTTTCTACTAAATACTTGCTAAAATACATAATTATATGTTCCAATTTGAAAACAAATACGAGTTTTTGACATTTTTAGGAAATTTATTAAAGTTGGTACTGGAATAGACATTCCGAAAGCTATTGAAAAACTACAGACTATATGCAACGATTCTACATAAAGATTTATTCCCTAAATTCAAAACTATAGGATTAAATGTGTCAAAATCAAAATCGTTGGGTCTTTGTCAAAATCAACATCTTTTGTTTGCACCAAGATAAAGATAAAAAAAATTCGAAAGCTTTTTACGCATCAACAGACTATATGCAATAATTCCACAACAAAATTAAATCCCTAAATCCATAAATGTATATAAGAGGAGTTTGTGTCACGTGCCACATGTACGAAAATTGGCATCTATGGGCCTCTTGTTTGCACCAAGAGCAATATCAAGAATCCGAAATCTCATGTGCATTTTCAGACTATATGCAACAATTCTACAACAAAATTATATCCCTAAATCCAAAAAAGAAGGAGGAGTTTTAGTCTCAAGAGAACAGTACCGGACAGACAGAAGAAAGATGTTACAAAATCCATGAACTTTCCTCGAAAGTGCAGGTATATCATTAGTTACGGTTCTTTTTTCATTAATATATATTAGTCATTTTGTGTTATTTACTTGAAAAGGAATCCTGGAAATATTCACCCTGCTGTTATTTTTGTACCTAGTTTAGTCAGAAACCTTTGTCCATCTGTGAACATACATTTTTGAAAAACGTGTTTTGTATTTTAATATATTAGTACTCAATGATATATATATATGTGGTCAGTGAGTGTTCCGTTCTTTCTCATACTTAACCATAGACCATCTTCTGGTAGTCTTCTTGAAAGATACCAACCATGGTCCCAGCGAATATGAATCGACAGAAATTCATTTATCTCGAATAGTTAATATTTTTCTGTCTGTCAAAGTTTGCCTGTCTATTTACATATTATTTGCTTAAAGTTCCCATGCAGCTATTATATACACAATTAACTGATTACCTAAGTAACAACAAAATTCTGTATTCTACCCATGTTGTGAGAATTTTCTCAAGGGATTTGTTGGTGGTTATAAACATCAATATTATAAATAAGATATGAATATCTTTACTAAAACTAGTATATATCAACTTGTTTCATTTTTGATTATACTTTACTTTTGCAATTAAACTATAAGCATATCATATCTCGTATGAAGTATGATGAATAGGGAAGGGCATACAATTTTATCGAAGCACTCATTCTTACTCTTAAAGGATTTTATTTTACCATGTTATTTCTAAGGGATGGATTATGAAAAGATAGATATACTTCACGTTCTTGTACTATCATACTACTATTATCACTTTGTTTTTTATACTGTGATACTAAAAATCATAAATTAGTTAAGTTATTCGTGATCAAATGAAGTTAAACGTCACTTATTTAAGCTACAAGGGAAGAAATAAATATTTCGAGAGAAAACAGTACTACATTAGTTCCGACCCCATGGCTACCGTCTAATGTGTTATATGCCCTATCCCACTCATTTAAATTAATACTAGTATCCAATCAGAAATTGATACAAATAATAAACCAGACAGTATCAGTACAGCAGAAGTAATGGATGGATATAGATTAAATGTACAATAGACAAAGTTTCTTCAAATACATCGTAAAACAAATAACTAAATACCGAAGTTACCTTGAATTTATTTTCTGCATATGCGCATTTCGACAATTTATGTCTCTTCAGTGCAGATAAAATCTAAACGCTTGGAAGACTATAAAATCAAAGATGTTAAAGAAATGATAGAGAACAAATACCCAATATGATCTAAATGTTGAGCCAAAATCAACTAGGGACAGAGCTTTGCATGAGGGAGATACTCCTTAGTTTTCAACAAAGTTAACAAAAAAAAAATAGATATCGCAAGGTTCCAAATAGAATCGGCTTTCGGATCAGCATAAAAGTACTGATTACTGTGCTGGTGTATACAATTGAACAACACTTTTATTGTTGTTCTTCATCTTGAAGTCGACATTCACAAGAATAGAATATCACTTTTATTTGTTTACATCACACAAGTCACATCAAATTTTATTTTGAAAGAGGAAAACAGATTTGCGATTTGTACTTCTTGATTTGCTTTATTAAGAACAAAATGTATTACTGCAAATATATATCATATAAAGAAAATGCCCCCTTACCGCTTATATTTTGTCATAGTGTAAAATATCATAAAAAAATTCATCATAGTAAGTTTAGTTTTCAGTTATTTGTAGATTGCTGAAAGTTCTTTAATTAGTTATTTATTTAATGAACACTCACAAACGTTCAAGTCTCGTCACAGAGTGAAGCAAAGTAACATCAAGGTAACTCAGATTGTTCTTTACAAGGAACCTGTAGAAAAAGTAATTCATATTTGATATAACACATGACTTGGTAAAACTATAACCTTTTACGGTACTAATTCTGACTTTGCCAAACTATAACCTTTTACAATATTAATTCTGACTTTGCAGAACTTTAACCTTTTACAATACTAATTATGAATGTAGTTACTTATTGGTCTAGCCTGACCATTGAAGCATTGGCAAAATAACTATATGACAAATTGAAACGTATTTAGTTAAGTGTATATTACTTTTACGATATAATCTTTGTTGGAAATTATTTTGGACCATTGGAAAATTTCATGAAGGTCGAGGTACTTCCCAGATATAACAGTTCTCGGTCAAACTTTCCCTCAGACATTGGGAAATTTTAAAGCCTAACGACTTCAATATTTGGCAAATACCCCTTCTCATAATGAAAGATATGTTTAAAAGCGTATTCAAAAATAGACATTGACTAATTAAATATTGTTCCTTGGAATCTACTCTAAATTACACCTGCTTATCATCCCGAAATGTTTCTTGATAGATCTAGCACTTCTGGGTCTACAAATAGACCAGGAAAGATAACAATACCATTCTTTGTGTCTACTCATTTGTTTGAATGTATAAGTGGAGGACATCATTACTTTTACTACGAAACGCCACGATAGGACATGTGTCTAGACCCATGATTAAAAACCTATCTTCTTTTTCTTAGGTGTCCCATGTCCAACAGCTACCTTCATCTACATATTTTGATTTATTTAATACCAGTCGGTTTTGTTGTATATATGTCTATCATAATATTGTTAGTTGTAAACTAAAACAATTGGTATTCAGAAGTGAAAAACACTAGTCATGCTAGCATTTTCAGGAATATAGTTTCCATGTCATGGTTTTTGTCATTTTGAAATTCAATATTCAGAAAGTTGTATTTGCTTATGCTGACTCTAAATAACAAAATACCGAAGTTACTGTGTAATTTAGAATCTGCATGTGCGCATTGCCCTTTCTTAAGTTCCGCCTTTAGAATTTGATTGATTCATTTATTTACAACATAACCAGCTTCGTGGTGGGGCACCTATTAAAAATTCTTTACATTATTTCTTTAAATGTTCTAACTATATAGATCAAAGAAATTCACTGATGCAGAATCTTGGATGATTACCAGCAACATGTCCGATAGACTTAGATTTACTCCCAGCTGGTAATGTTGACCTTATAGATGCTGAAAATCAACGTTTGACAATGTATCAAACATGTTCATACTTGCATTAAATGGATACTCCGATTTTGTTTGTGAAATAATTGCAGTTATTTCATGCCCGGACACAGACAAAAACAAGCAACGATATTTTCTCCTATTTATTCTATAAATTTTGATTATAATGCTTTAACTTTTAACTTTAAGTTGTCTTTCACATATAAACAAAAATGTTAAAATTCTTGTCAAACTGCGATAAAAAGTAAAACAATAAATATATACTCATATCACAACGTAAAAATGATTAAAAGATGACAAGATGACAGAGGTAGGGAAAAGGGATCGACCCAAATCATCGACATTGATGTCTTCAAAAGGCCGTGGAAAATTAACAAGGTGGAGTACAGGTAAAATAAATTTGACGTTCCCTGTTAAGAGCAAATACCAATAGTTGAAATAAAAATTGGTAGGATATTTAGCTCTCTACATGAAACCAAAATTAATCATGAGAAAATATATATAAAAAAAGTATTAAACTAACAAATAAAGTGTAAAATTGAGTAAAATTGAAGATACCCGTCCAAGGATTGTACATTAAACACTAGTTTTTATATCTTTACCTTTGGAGTTTTGGCTACCCAGAGTGAATATAATTTGTTGTTCTAACTGTTTTCGCTGTTGTCGTGAACTGTCAGCCTGAGTAAGGACTGTCATGCTCATGTCATCCATGTAATGTTGGCGAAACCTGAAATAATTACCGACGGGTGCGTCTTTGTGAGCTGTTACGAATCGAAGATGCTCAGCAAAGTGATCACCCAGTCTGCAGCAAGTCTCACCAACATATATTTTGTGAAACCGTCTACATACAATGGCATATATATGGCACGCGATAGTAACAAAAATGGGGTATACTTAGTATATCGAACGAAAACTAGGTATACCGCACGTTAACTAGGGGTTTCCGATCGGTATACTTAGATTTCGGCGAAAACCCTAGTTTTCGATTGAAATTGAACGGAAACTATGGGTTTGCGACAAAAACCCATAGTTTCCGATCGGTATCGGAAATTCGAGTTTAAACCGAAAACGCTATTCATAGATTTAGCCAATGAGAAGCGAGAAACGGAAATCGCTATTTGATATTTAACGTTTGTCCAATCAGAAACGAAAAATGTTATTCAGGGTTTAATTCAACCAATCAAAATCTTTTTTTCTGTTAATCGCTTATATTTCTCTCTTTTTTATTCAAATTTCGTATCTTTTATTTATTTAATATGTTTTGATATTATAAATAAATTATCAAATTAAAACAGTTGTGCCTGTGACAATTTTAGGTGCAAATCACGGGTCATGGGAGGATTCGATCTCAATTGTCTTTATTCACCTTCACCAGTTAAAAGTTGTGAAATATCGCCGTTTTAGACTTAGTTTAAAAAGAATATTCAGTTTAAGTAATCTGTAGAGCAAAGATTTTTATTTTCATATAACTTGATGTCTACTCTGTTTCGAAATAAAAAAGATCATGAAATTTGGTATGAACTTGGACTAATATATTAGTCCCAGGTATGAAAAATAAATAATTTGATAGGCAGTTAAAAAAAACAAAAACTCATTCTTATAAATGATCAAAACAATTCACTGTTTTAAAACTTTTACTTCATCATATCCTTTCCAAGGAGTTTTATAATTCGCGAACTTAAAAATTTCATGGAGTTTAGCATTTAAGAGGTTAGGTATGAAAAGTATAATTTTAAGTTTACGGTTTAAACTTACTCTTTAAAAATGACAAAAACAATGAAGTGTTTTGAAAATTTTACTTCATGACATCCTCTCAAAAGAGTTTGATATGTTGCGAAATAGAAACATTATGAAATTTAGCATAGAATAGATAGAAAAATTATATTTTTTAATCTGTGGTTTAAACTCAGTCTTTAAAATTGACAAAAACAATTCAGTGTTATGATAAATTTACCCCATAATATCCTTTCGAAGGAGTTTTATAATTTGCAAAGCAAAAACTTGATGAATTGTAGCATTAAAAAGATATGAAAAGTAAAATTTTTAGTCTGCAGTAAATGCTAACTCTTTGAAAATGTCAAAAAATGTTAAGTGTTTTGAAAATTTTACTTCATTATATCCTTGCAAAGGAGTTTGATATGTTGCGAAATACAAAAATTATCAATTTAGCATAGAATAGGTATGAAAAGTAAGATTTTGAAGCAGCGGTTTAAACTCGGTCTTTAAAATGACAAAAAAAAAAAGAAAAAAAATCACTGTTTTGAAAATTTTACATCACAATATCCTTTCGAAGGAGTTTTATAATTCGCGAAGCAAAAACTTCATGAATTTTAGCATTAAACAGGTATGAAAAATAATTTTTTTAATCTGTGATGTAAACTAACTCTTTAAACGAGAAATAAAGGTAAGTGTTTTGAAAATTTTATAACATTATATCCTTGCGAAGGAGTTTGATATGTTGGGAAATAAAAAAATCCTCAAATTTAACATAGAAAAGGTATGAAAAGTAAGATTTTTAATTAGCGGTTTAAGCTCAGTCTTCAAAAATGACAACACCTATTTAGTGTTTTCAAAATTTTTTGTATCGTAATAACTTTTCGGAGGAGTTTTATAGTTCGCAAAGCAAAGCATACCTATTCTATGTTAAATTTGAAGATTTTTTTTTTATTTCGCAACATATCAAACTCCTTCGCAAGGATATAATGATGAAAAATTTTCAAAACACTTGACTTTTTTGTCATTTTTTAAGAACTAGTTTTTAGAAATTTTATTTTTCATACCCTTTTCATGCTAAAATTCATCAAGTTTTTGCTTCGCGAATTATAAAACTCCTTCGAAAGGATATTATGATGTAAAATTTTCAAAACACTGATTTTTTTTTGTCATTTTTATAGACTGAGTTTAAACCACTGTTTCAAAATCTTACTTTTCATACCTATTCTATGCTTAATTTGATTATTTTTGTATTTCGCAACATATCAATCTTCTTCGCAAGGATATAATCAGAGACATAAAATTAATCAATTTAATTTTTTTTATGAGTTTTTTTATTTCGCAACATATCAACGCCTTCTCAAGGATACAATGATATAAAATTTTCAGAACGCTTATCTTTTTCTGACATTTTTAAAGAGTTAGTTTAAACCACAGACTAAAAATTTTATTTTTCATTCCTTTTTAATGCTAAAATTCATCAACTTTTTGCTGCGCGAATTTTTAAACTCCTTCGAAAGGATATTGTGATGTAAAATTTTCAAAACACTGAATTTTTTTGGGTCATTTTCAACCTACCTATTCTATGCTAAATTTGATAATTTTTGTATTTCGCAACTTATCAAACTCCTTTGCAAGGATATAATGCAGTAAAACACTTAACATTTTTTGACATTTTCAAAGAGTTAGTATTTATTTGCTAAAATTGATGAAGTTTTCGCTTCGCAATTATTAAACTCCTTCGAAAGGATATTATGGTGTAAAATTTTCAAAACACTAAATTGTTTTTGTCATTTTTAAGGACTGAATTAAACCACTTATTAAAAATCTAACTTTTCTATCTACTCTATGCTAAATTTGATGATTTTTTTTTATTTCGGAACATATCAAACTCTTTCGAGAGGATATCATGAAGTAAAATTTTCAAAACACTTTATTTTGTTTGTCCTTTTAAAGAGAAAGTTTAAGCCGTAAACTTGAAATTATACTTTTTATACCTCTTAAATGCTAAAATCCCTGAAATTTTTAACTTCGTGAATTATAAAACTCCTTGGAAAGGATATGATGAAGTAAAAGTTTTAAAACACTGAGTTTTTGTTTTTTAAAATGCTTATCAAATTATTTATTTTTCATACCAAATTTCATGATTTTTTTTTTAATTTCGTAACAGAGTACACATCAAGTTAAATGAAAATAAAAATCTTTGCTCTGGAGATTACTCTTTTTAAAATAAGTCTAAAACGGCGATATTCACAAATTAACTGGTGAAGGTGAAAATAGACACTCGAATTCTCCCATGACCAGCGAATCTGATATCCATTCGCACCAAAAAGTGTCACAGGCACAACTCTAGTTGATTATTAATTTATAATATCAAAATACGTAAAAATAATGAAAGATACGAAATTTGAATAAAAAAGAGAAAATTATAAGCGATAAACAGAATAAACGATTTTGATTGGTCTTATTAAACCCAGAATACCGTTTTCCGTTTCTGATTGGACGAACGTTAAATATCAAATATCGATTTCCGTTTCTCGCTTCTCATTGGCTAAAACTATGAATAGCGTTTTCGGTTTAAAATCGAATTTCCGATACCGATCGGAAACTATGGGTTTTCGTCGCAAACCCCTAGTTTCCGTTCAATTTCAATCGGAAACTAGGGTTTTCGGTAAAAACTATGTATACCGATCGGAAACCCCTAGTTAACGTACGGTATACCTAGTATTTCGCGCGAAAACCCATAGTTTTCGCTCGAAATACTAGGTATACCGAATTTTGTTACTATTGCGTGCCATACATATATCACATTCTTGGTTATGGTTATGCAAGTATAACCAGAACTGATTTTGTAAAACCATCAAGACCCTTGATGAATTCAGTTTCCATGGTGAAGGGATACGTTCGACAGATCTTGCTACCAAAACGTCGTGTTCCCCTGTATGACTTCTTGTTCGTAGTCTGACCGGTCTTGATTTTGCTAGACACTATGTGATCTCTCAAACCTTTTCCTTTGCGATAGGCTGTAATTGGCAAAGATGGAAATATTCCAGCCATTAGTTGATCTTCCAGAATATTTTTTTTTTGAAATTCTGTACTAATATTTTTTGCATAGAGACATTGTGAGGATGGTAAGTTAAAAATAAAGGTATTATTTCGCTGTTTTCCCTTTTCTTTTTAGTCATTGCCCTTCTGCGAGAAATTGTAGTAACCGAGTCAACAGCCCTGAAAATCACTTGGGTATCCTCCCCTAATGAAGACTTTAGACATCAGGGCACACTGTGATTCGAAGTCCTTTTCATCACTGCAAATACGTCTGAGCCGCATAAATTGAGGTTTATGGATAGCGTCTTTGCAACTTGTAGGATGACAGGAAGAAAAACCCAAATGAGAGCGTGCATCGGTTGGTTTGTAAAAACCTGATGTCGATAGTACGTTTTCTTGAATCATACATTGAATGTCAATAAAGGAGAGTTTAGATTCACTGATGTCGAAAGTGTACTTGATAGCTGGAGATAGGTCTACACAAAACGGATGAATGTCTCCAGTTCATGTCGACTTTTAGAGGTATCACCAAATACATTATCTATGAATCTTTTGTAAAAATCCGGAAGTGGTACAGTGAACTCTGAGAACATCTCTTCTTAAAAAAAAGACAAAATGGAAGCCAAGCTGGGGCCCATTATCGTTCCCATCGCAACTCCACCAATTTGAGAAAAAAAGAATCATTAAATTGAAACGTATTGAGAGTAATTCTGTGAGTCTGAAAATAATGTCTGTGGACGCATACGGATTTGGTTTTCTATTGAGAAAATGCTTGACCACTGGAAGTGTGTCATTGTTAGCAATACTGGTGTAAAGAGCGGTTATATCCATAGTAAATGTCAGTCTATTGTTGCTCTGAAAACTTAAATCCTCAAGCAAAGATAGTGCATTTTTCGTATATTTTATGTACGAAGGTATAATTTCCGCTATGGGCATGGTGGAAACTTAAATCCTCAAGCAAAGATAGTGCATTGTTCGTATATTTTATGTACGAAGGTAGATTTTCCGCTCTGGGCATGATGAAAAAAGCTAGAAATTTTCTCAGTCGAACAAGACAGGCGGAGACAATTCGTCTACTGGGGTTAGACACCTAATGGATCTTCGGAAACATATAAAAAGGAGATGTTCTCTGTTTAACTACAATTCATATATTTTTCTACATGTATTTGCATAAATCTATAGCTACTGAATTGTTTATTTAATTATGTAGAAGAAGACTTATAGTGCTTTTGTCGGGCAAAGGATGACAGTGATTGTAAAGGCACTTTGCCAGTTTAATTGATGTTTGTTGACAATCCCGCACCCATGACCAAGAAAGACATGGATGTAGCGTTACTCGACAATTAGCAAAGAATTCCGCTTAAACCGATGCTAGGGGCCGTCTTGAACTTACTATGAGGTATGAGCAAAGCTCATTGTTAAAGCCTCATGGTGACTTCAAGATGAAGAACAACAATAAAAGCGTTGTTCCTTTGCTTGTTTTTTACCATGTATTTGTAGAGACTTTGTCTCATGTGCATTTACTCCATATCCTTTTATTCACTATTTATAAGTTGGTATAACTTTTTCCTTATTTTTTTTTCTATTTTGATCTAATAAAATATGCTTAATCTAAAACCTGCTTACATATTTAATTGTTGTTTGTTGTATACACAGACAGGCGGAATAAAGGGGTACACCGAGCGCAGCATGATACAACAGTTGCATGTAAATGATTGGAATTTGAACATGTGTAATTTAAATTCGGACACAACAATTTGTAATGGACACAATAAGGAGTTAGACAACGTAATTAGTTGGACCCAAACTAGGGGAAACATATTTTTATCCCTTGAAATGGTAAAAGCTACGCAAAATTATTCTGACCAATAACAGAAATCATACATCAAGAGTGTTATAGGTAATTAAATATTGTAGATATTCTATAATGTATTTTATTCATTGTTTTTATTTTGTACGGCCTTAATATTATGTAATTTGTTGTCCTAGTTACGTAACTTGTTTACAATAAACAATGGTCAAGGTTATTACACCTTAGAATATATAGAATTTTCTAGAGGTTTTCCTTACATAACCATTTTAGTCATGTGATTATTATTTGATTAGAATGTTCTAGTTATGATTTTCTGGAAATAATAAATGTATTTATATCAGGTAGCAGAAAAGGGTTCAGGCAGTCAGTTTAATAAGTTTATACAGGATTAATTAGTTTATATAGGATTATCACGCACATCTTTCGTATTGGACATCGACATCAATTATTGTGAATCTATTATCAACTATTTAGTGAGGATTACAAGGATTATTCTATTGGACATTTATTGGTGGAATTAATTGAACTATTCATTTGGACTATTACTTGGACTTCATTATTGTCAGATAAGTCATATATTGTATTTAATTTGTAAAATTATTAATCGTTGTCTGATTAAAAAGTTAATTTGAGCCAATTTTGTTTTATCTTTGCTGACTTTACAATTTACAATAATTTATTGGTCGTTTCTACCACATAACAAGAGGAATATGAAGAAAACATCCCATTGAAATCTGATGAATAAATTAAAATTAAATTAACAATTCAAATATTTGTTCTCTCTTGCCCCTTATAGCACAGAAACTTTAAGAGCTACGTCAAGTCAAGTATATTATCATACTACTAAAAGCTTATGTCAAGGGGAATCTCAAGAAGCATATCAAATAAAATAGAATAAAAAATATAATTTGAAATTTCGGCCCATCAGACCCTTTAAAGTTTGGAATCGGTTAGAACTACTTTTATTCTGTTTGAAAAGAGCAGACTTGCAAAAAGAAGAATACAAAACAAAATATTGGTGATATGATCTAAATATTAACCTTTTTGGTAATCTTCACACTCGAAATTTTGGCCCTTTTTGGCCCCAAATGTTCTGAAAGAAAACCAGTAATAAAAAAATTGAGTTTTGAGAACCATATATATTTTTCATAATCAATCTGTAGCAAAAAAAAATTGCATCAAAATCGGACTCACAATTAACCCTTTTTTTGGCAAAACTCATCTTATGGACTGTTCATGCAACGTGAACTCCGTTGACATACCCAAGATTAAATATTGCCTCATGAGTTCACAGAGAGAAATGCTCATCAAAATCTGATAAATGATAAATATTCTATTGCAAAATATATGAAAAGATCAGAGCTATCTCTTTTCAGCTTGATTCAAATTGAAGGGGCAACAATTACCGTTATTAAATGATAAGGAATTTTGCATTTCGCTGATTGGCCGAGAAGTATTTCCTAGCTTGTACCTCAGATTGAGTAGACCTCACGCAAGGTCTACTCGGGGATTTTTACTTGAACAACCGGAGATGTCATTTCATTACCAACCTACTAATCAAATTGCGCGTTTTAACTGACATTCGTCTTTGTGACATCTGTTTCATACAAAAAAAATGGAAGAACGTTTCCAAACAGTGAGCAAACAAAGAATTGTAAAATAAAATAATTCCGTGTATGCTAGAAAAACTACCGCTCATATTTACACAAGCAAAACTTGTTAAGAGAATAATAATCCACAGCATTAAAATCGTTGCTTAGTTGTCACAAGTTTAAATGAGAACGGAGAAAAGTTACGATATATATGGTGTGCAAGTTTGATCGTCATTTCACCTGGTGTTATCCGCTTTGCACAATGAAACAAAGGTTTTTGTTTTGTTGGATATATGATAATGGTATTATGTTTAACAGAGTGACATTTTTATTTTTTTTACATTTCAGAGGAAAAATGTTGTTCACAAACATATTCACAAAGGACATAAATACAGAATTGTTGTTAAATCTTTACTTCTGGTTTTTGTTGTCAAAAATATTGATCATCTCCTAAATGCTTTATACCATAACTAAATGTAAACAATTTTTCATATTGGCAATATTTGGCAATGCACAATATCATGTTCTTCTTTTATAATTGATGATGTTGTTATACCAAATCTGTTTAGAAGTATTTCAATTAAAATGTCATCTTGATAAGTTAGACTTATTTCTAGTTTGTTTTTTAATGTGAGTCTTTTTGTGTATTTATATTTTAGCCATTCACCACACATAGGAGGAGGGTTTGGATTGAAGAAAATGAGTTTAAAATCATCGCAAGTTTTGCGCCTGTCCCAAGTCAGGAATATGTTGGTCAATGGCTTGTCTTCTTATAAAATTTTAGTTCTTGATATTTAGGTTGTTTGATGTGGTTAGTTTCCATTGATATATTCACCTTTTTACCTTTTTGGGGCCATTTAGGGCTTGCTATATGGTGTGAGGTTCCTCACTGTGTGGAAGATCGTACGATGACCCTAGATGCTTTGTTTTGGGCCGTTTTAACCTGGATATGGGATGTTGTCTCCTTGAAATTCACCCCATTTCCTTTCTTCTTTATATTAATGCAAATCAACAAAAAGCAAACTCCTTATTACATCTAATAGAGCATTTATTGACTTTTAATTTCGGTTTACTCATGACTATACGGACCTGGTCAAGGATTGGTTAACCTCGGCCACTAGCCTCGGTCAACAAATCTTGACCAGGTCAATATAGCAATGGCTAGACCTCATTAAAAGTAAAAAATATAGTAACGCAAAATTAACCCAAAACAGTGGTGTCTACAAACGACGACGACAGCATTGAATAATATACGACCTCATTTTATGCATTTGTATACAAAGTGAGGGATAAACCATTCTTTTACCAATTTTCTCAAATCTATGAACCAAAACAGTTCTTTTGGTGTAAGTGCCTCTTCCAAATAACATCGTTGTCCAAAAAAGTCCATGTCATGTCAGACCATTCTCATATTTCGGTAAATGGATTTCCAGGGGAATTTCGGGTACCCATAAACCGGTTAAACCCTACCGCTTGCTTTTGCAACTGCTGATACAAAGTCCGGCTGTCCCGAGTTCATATCGTTGTCTACGTTTGTCTTTTGTCTTATACGTGTTTTTCCCTGGCAGGTCGTGGCATGTAATTATAATTTTCAGCCATTGTATTAGTTTCCTGTTATCCATTTTTTTTACATTCCAAATGTTTTGATGTGATATGCACTGAAGAAATAAAAGTTGTCGAAATGTGCATATGCAGAAGCTAAGGTAACAGTAATTTCGGTATTTTGTTATTAATGACTACTGGGCCGATGCCTCTGCAGGTGGACTGTAAGTCCCCGAGGGTATTCATCCAACCCAGTAGTCAATACTTCGGTGCTTGTCCGAAAGCTGGTTTTATTTTGAAACTTTCAATATCTAAATTTTTAAAAAAATTTGTTGAAAACTGAAGAGTATCTGCCTCTTGCATAGCTCTGTCCTTAGCTGGTTTTGGCCTTGCTATTCAGATCATATTGGTAATTTGTTCTTCATCAGCCTTTACACATATTTCAGTCAAAGGATTTCTAAATGTTTTTATTTGATCTGCACTGAAGAATTAAAAATTTTCGAAATGCGCATATGCAGAATCTATATTAGAAAAATCGTCGGTATTTTGTTAGTTATTATGGAACGCGATAGTCACAAAAATTCGAGAAATATAGTATCTCGACGAGATACCTGGTTTCTCGCAAGAGATACCAGGTTTCTCGCTTAAAAACCCATCATCTTGATCGGGATCGAGATTAAGGACTTTTCGCCGAGATTTAAATCTCGCAAGAGAATCCCAGTATCTCGCACGAGAAACCTAGTTTCTCGTGTAAATCTTTTTTCTCGGCATCTAGAAACCTTCTTACTCGCGTAAAACACTCTATCTCGATCGAGATTGTAAGTTTTCACCGAGATGCAATAATTATTTATTGCCAATCATGACACGAGATGAAAATCTCGTGTCAAAACCTTTCATCTCGGTCGAGATTTTATTTCGCATGAGACTTCATCGCGTAAACTATCTATCTCGATGTGATATAATTATCAAATTAACCAATGAAAACACGAGACGAAAATCTGGTGTCAAACCTTTCATCTCGATCGAGATTTTGTTTCTCACGAGATTTCATTACGTAAACCCCTTCCTCGATCGGCATTTCATGTATTTCTTTCAAATCAAGGACGTATACGTCACGATGTAATGATAAGTTTTCACCTCGTGTCAAATTTCTTAATTCGGTCAAGATATAGATTCTATCATCTTACTATTGTGACTTTTTTCGGACCCAAATTATAACTTTGGTACATAAATTCAAAAATTCTTTTCAGTTCAATGTTCATTCATTTGATAATAACACAGGTTCAGTTTCAGCATGAGTTTATAATATGAACCAATAAATTGTGACAGATATATACATTCCCTTACTTTATATTCTATAAGTCCTTGGCTGTATATAAATTCCCTTATTTTAAAGTTTATCTGGTAAATAATGTCAAAATTATGTATGCCATGTATATAAATTCCCTTATTTTAAGCTGTGTTTGGCACAAATTGACTAAAATAAATATGCCGGGTACATATATTCCCTTAATTTTAAGCTTTGTTTGGTATAAATTGACTAAAATAAATATTCCGGGTACATGAATTCCCTCCTTTTAAGCTTTGATTGGTAAGAATTGACTAAAAAACTATACTTGGTACATATATTCCCTTATTTTAAGCTTTGATTGGTAAACATTGACTAAAATAAATATGCCGGATACATGAATTTGGTAAAAATTGATTAAAATAAATATGCCGGGTACAAAAATTCCCTTATTTTCAGCTTTGTTGAATTGGTATAAATTGACTAATAAAAATATGCCGAGTACATAAATTCCCTTATTTTTAGCTCTTTTTG
Organism: Modiolus philippinarum; assembly: GCA_002080025.1. Lineage (NCBI taxonomy): Eukaryota > Metazoa > Mollusca > Bivalvia > Mytilida > Modiolidae > Modiolus > Modiolus philippinarum. The sequence goes on along the minus strand of MJUU01022427.1, from coordinate 166,647 downwards.
GTAAAAATTGACTAAAATAAATATGCCAGGTACATAAATTCCCTTATTTACAGCATTGTTTGGTATAAATTGACTAAAATAAATATGTCGGGTACATAAAGTCCCTTAATTTAAGCTTTGTTTGGTAAAAATGGACTAAAATTAATATGCCAGGTACATAAATTCCCTTATTTTCAGCTTTGGTAAAAATTGACTAAAATAAATATGCCAGAAACATAAATTCCCTTAATTTTATGGTTTGTTTGGTAAAAATTGACTAAAATAAATATGCCAGGTACATAAATTCCCTTATTTTCAGCTTATAAATTGACTAAAATAAATATGCCCGGTACATAAATTCCTTATATTGAGCTAACTTTGGTAAAAAATGACTAAAATAAATATGCCGGGTACATAAATTCTATAATTTTCAGCTTTGTTTGTTAAAAATTGACTAAATTAAATTTGCCAGGTATATAGATACACTTATTTTTAACTTAATTAATATCTATTTGGTTAATACTGACTAAATTGAATTTGCTGGGCATATAATATTTTACGAAAGGATATGGAGTAAATTCCTTTATTTTATATACTATTGGGTCAATATGGACAAAATCTAATCTACCTGGTATATAAATCCCCTTATTACAAACCTTATTTGGTAAATATATAGACTAAATTTAATGTGCGTGGTAAAAAAAATCCTTATTTTTAACTTTATTTAGTAAGTATAAACCTAGTACATGTATCTCGCACGAGAAACCTAGTATCTCGTTAAAAAGCTCTAAACTTAGTATAAAGGTTAGAAACCACCAATTCATTTCTTTAACATTTTCAACTGAAATTCCCAGTATTTAAATCTGTCTGGACAATTTATCTTAAGTTTAATCTGTATGAAACCATATATTTTTCGAAAGGTCAACATCATTTCAAAATTTCAGCATACCGTTAAAGCCTTCCAAGAGAGTTCCGAATGTTGGAAAAACCCTATCTATAAATATACACCATTACGACCAAAACATTACACATTCATAGTATACCAGAAAACCCCTATGATAAGTATTCAAAGGATCATTCTAGTCAATTAACCTTGGTCTCAGAATAGGCTGATACATTAATGTTCAAACAGGTGTATCATTTATTTCATTCCCACATTTATTTTTAAAGGTGCATGAATTCAAAGTTATATTTAGATTCTAAAAGATCTATTTTTTCATTTGTTCTAAGTGCTGATAGGCTGAATTGGTGGTTTGACACCTTAACATGATATGAAAACATTCCCCAGTGTAATTGCTGCACTTTTTCATGTTTTTTAGTTAATTTCTAAATTGTATACAGAAAATAACACCCTTTCCAAAGTTTTCCCTCCTTTTTACCACTATTCAAAAAGTCACAGATTTAGTGTTTTCATTGCTTTGATTAGCACAATCACTCATAGATGTTAAACATGGACACAAAACCAAATATACTTCTTTTATGTAATGAATCTCAACCCATGTTTAATACTAAGCCCTTGAAGTATTTTTTCTATCAAAATAAAGCTGCAAATGTTCATAGCTTCCTGCAAAATTTTGAAATTATGCTACAAATTGTCACCCCCCCATTTGTGAAGGTGCTTCTGAGCTAAATTTTTGGACTTGAAATGGTCTTTACTTTGGTTATGGTCAGACAAATAGCATTTGAAATGCAGAAATTGATGCAAAAAGATCAAAAAGACAAGGAAAATCCAGTTTTGTTTATTTTTTGAGTTTTTGAAGAATATTAGGTTTGTGAGTTAACGGAAAAGCCCGATATGAATAGGTACAATGATAGTATTAAAACTATTGAAAATCAACCCAAGTACATTTATTTTGATTCGGGTGATTAAATATATAATATATATAAAAAACTAACATTATAAAATAAATGCAAATTTATGAAAAATGTTGCAAATTCAAAATCTTGTTCCAAAATTAGATGATACAATTTTGACTTGGCCCTTGTTTGGACACCGTGGACCCCAAAATGACAATTTTACACTGTTTAGTAGAGGAACAAGATGCAATGTTTTATTCCTGAGGATCATGTTCACATCAAACTATATAACTAAGCACCATTCCTGCTTTAGAAAATTATTGTATACAAATCAGACAGATTTTTATATGAGGCATCTCAGTCAGAGTTGTCGCTTTTGTTCGAGACACCGAAGAAATGAAATTTGTAAACATTGAACATATTTTCAAAACAGTGGCAAATTCCTGTGTAAATTCAGCCTTCATTTGATGTCTTCAAACTATTTTACACAGCTGACCCTTCTAATTTTGCATAAGAACATGAAAATGGCCTAAAAATGGCATTTTAGTGTCAAAATACCAAAATATTACATAACGACTGTTTTTGGCCAAAATTGTGACACCAGCTTGCCAAAACTTTAATGTTTACCTCAAATTCATCATACATATATATGTTTTGCATCAATTTATGCTTTTAACAACTCTTTAGGAAATGTTTCAAAATTTTCGCACATTTTGTGTTAAGGTCAAAAACCACCAATTCATTTCTTTAACATTTTCAACTGAAATTCCCCATATTCAAATCTGTCTGGACAATTTATCTTAAGTTTAACCTGTATGAAACCATATATTTTGCGAAATGTGCACATCTTGTCAACATCATATCAAAATTTCAGCATACCTTTAAAGCCTTCCAAGAGAGTTCCGAATGTTGGAAAAACCCTATCTATAAATAAACACCATTACGACCAAAACATTACACACATTCATAGTATACCGGAAAACCCCTATGATAAGTATTCAAAGGATCATTCTAGTCAATTAACCTTGGTCTCAAAATAAGCCTGATACATCAATGTTCAAGCAGGTGTATCATTTATTCTATTCCCACATTTATTTTTAAAGGTGTATGAATTCAAAGTTATATTTAGATGTTATAAGATCTATTTTTTTATTTGTTCTAAGTGCTGATTGGCTGAATTGGTGGTTTGACACCTAAAAATTGGCGTAAAACCCTTTATCTCGATCGAGATGGTATGTTTTTCACTGAGATTTATTAATTAATTTTAACCAATCACGACACGAGATGAAAATCTCTTGTCAAACTTTTCATATCGGTCGAGGGTTCTTTTCCTACGAGATTTTCGCCGAGATGTAATAATTAATTGAAACCAATCACGACCTAGATTGAAATCTCGTGTTTCAAACAATAATCTCGAGATTTTTTCTCAACAAAAGATTTGATTCTGGCACTTCGAGATTGAGGGTTTTAAGCGAGAAACTGTTAATCTCGACAAAATTTCAGTATAACGATCGAGATAGAAAATCTTGCATTTAACACAACTCTTGATCTCGATCGGAAATGAAGGTTTTTGGCGAGAAACTAAGTATCTCGAACGAGAAACCTAGTATCTCGTCAAGATACCTTCTATCCCGATCGAGATGATAGGTTTTTGAGCGAGAAACCTTATTTCTCGACGGAGAAACCAGGTATCTCGACGAGATACTATATTTCTCGAATTTTTGTGACTTTCGCGTGCCATAATTACCACTTGGCCGATTCCTCTGCAGGTGGATTGAAAGTCCCCGAAGGTATTCAACAATCCAGTAGCCAGTACTTCGGTGCTGGCCCGATAAAAAAATGATTTTATTTGGAAACTTGCAATAACTTAATTTAAAAAAAAACTTATTACCACTGGACCGATCCCTCTGCAGGTGGAATGTAAATCCCCGAAAGTATTCACCAACCAAGTAGCTAGAACTTCGGCGCTTGCACAAAAAAATATTGGGAATTTTGCGATATCTTTATTTTACAAAATTTGATTCAAAACTAAGGAGTATCTCCCTCTCACATAGCTCTGTCCTTAAGTGGTTTTGACTTTACTATTTAGATCCTATTGGTAATTTGATACCTATCAGCTTTTACACAGAATTCAGTAAATGGATTTCCAAATGATTTGATTTGACCTGCACTGAAGGGACAAATTAACAGTAACTTCAGTATTTTGTAATCTACTGTAAGGAAAACTTACAGTTCTTTAAGGTTAATAAGGCCGTCAAATGCTCCAGGATCTAATGTCTTCAATTCATTGGAACCAAGATTTCTAAAGGTAAGATAATAATAGCAATTTACCTTCCCGTTTTCATTCATTCATTTAGGCAAAACTCCAGGGGTTCAATTCTTTTTGTTCTGTTTCATTAATTAATCACATTTGTAAAAAGCTTATAAATTTTCTTTAGTATCACTTACTCTCATATTTTAGTTTAACAATTAACATCTTCAAACTTAGAATTTTACTTGTTGTGCATCAATAAAATTGTATTAGTGACTTGCGGTGACATCGACAAATATACAGCACACTATGAGTAATGTGTCAAGAGGCATTTGCTCATTTTCCTTATCATACACACTGTGATGATACTGGCAAGAGCATTACATGCTCACTGTGTTTAGTGAGAGTAACAAAGGTAAAAATATGCTCATTCTGTTTGTAGACAGTAAAATTGGGAGCATATCTTGCTGACTGTAATTCATTATAGTAACAAGAACAAAATGCCATGCTCATGCCTCATATTGACGTTCACCGTTCTGAATGTGTTAAGAAATTTACACGAAAAGAATATAAAACCGTGCCTTTCTTTTGGCGGTTTCACGCTTTCGAAAGATGACTGGGATGCGAAAAAGACATGATTTTCAGGCTGAAATTTTCTTTTTTCGTTTTTTTTTCAATTTGACTTCATAGAAAAAAGAAGGGAAACGGGGAATGTGTCAAAGAGACAACGACCCAAAGAGGAGTAATAACAACTCAAAGCCACCAAAAGATCTTCAATGAACGGTGAGGAAACCCCACATCCAACGACAGGTCGGAGTCGGCTCCTAAATAAAGAGTTATCAAGTTCAGCGAAATAAACATCATCCTAAGTAGGCTTATTAACAAGGTTATCTGGAAACCTATTTTAATTGATGATAAAATGTAGACTTTACGAAATCGTTAAGAAGTATTAGTATATAGATCCGTGTACTATTAACATAGATACCAGAAATGACATGAATTGTTTTTAAATTTTTTTAACCATTAGATGTATTGACTCCAAAATGAAGGGAAATCTCTCTAAGAATTCTTCTAGGCCAGGTCTGGCTGAATTCTATAAAATATTTTAATAAGCAAATTTCATTCAAAACATAGTAGTATCTTCCGTATGCAAGGCTTTGCCTTTGGCTGACTTTGGCTTTCAATTTTATTGGTTTTTGTATCAGCTGTTACACATCATTCGATCTCTTGATTTCAAATGGTGAATAAAAGGATATGGAGCAGATGCACATGAGACAAAGTCTCTACAAATACATGGCAAAAAACATGCAAAGGAACAACGCTTTTATTGTTGTTCTTCATCTTGAAGTCACCATGAGGCCTTCAACAATGAGNTTTGCTCATACCTCATAGCAAGTTCAAGAATGTCTTGATTTAGTCTGAATCGAAGAAACATAATTTGTCGCAATGGCCATACGCAGAAAATAAATTTACTATAATTTCGGTCTTCCGTTATTTATTTATTAATTGGTACGTACAGATTCAGAAGATTTGTCAAGGTATCAAATAATCCAATATCTATTGCTCTTATATTGTTATGTTGTAGTCGTCTGAAATGAAAAACTAGAGGCTCATAAACTGAGCCTGTATCGCCCATCTGACAAAATTCATCAAACCATGCATGACCAAAACTGATGTTTTTTTTCACTTATAGGGTCTAAAGTTTTGCTATTTTTTCCATAAGCACGTTTTTCGTCTGAAATGAGTAATTTTTGCAAAGGATTTTCTATGCATATAGTTCAGTTTCAGAGAAGATGATGAAAAGGCTGGCTTTCCCATACCAGGCTATTATGTTAAAATATATTCTGCACAGGAGGTAAGGTTTTTTGTCGGATCGAGATGGAATTAGCAGTTTCTGTAAAATGCCTTCCTTTAAAGTTTGGCTGAATTTGCCTCATTGGTTTTAGAGGAGAAAATGAAAATGTGATTATCCCATAGAGTCCTATGTTAATTTATGTTCCGTGCTGGCGAATATGTTTTCAATCTGATTGTAACGAAATGAAAAATCTTTTGAAGGACCTTCCATACATCATTCCTGTAAAGTGTAAGTGAAATTGCTTCAGTGATTTCAGTGGTGAAGATGAAAATGTGATTTGTGCATAGGGTCATATGTTAATTTATGCTTTGTGCTGGCGACCATGTTTTCCACCGGATTGTAACGATATGAACAATCTTTTTAAGGACCTTCCTTACATCATTCCTGTAAAGTTTTGTTGAATTTACTTCACCGGCTTCAGGGAAGAAGATAAAAATGTGATTTTTCCCATAGGTCCAATGTTAAACCTTAGTAATGTGCTGGAAGTCATGTGTTTTATTTGAATAGAGCAAAATGCGCAATCTTCGTTAAGGACCTTTAGTACGCCAATCCTGTTAAGTTTGGTTGAATTTGTTTCAGTGGTTTCAGAGGAGAAGATGAATATGTGATTGTGCTATAGTTTTGCATGTTAAACATAAGGTCCCTGCTGGCGGCCATGTTTTTTCATCATATCACAACAAAATCAGCAATCTTTGTGAAGGCTCTTTTGTACGTCATTCCTGTAGAATTTGGTTGAATTTGCTTAAATGGTTTCAGAGGAGAAGATGAAAATGTAATATCCACATAGTTTCAAATCATAAACTATTTTCCGTGCTGGCGGCCATGCTTCTATCAGATCGGAACGAAATGAGCAATCTTTGTTTAGGACCTGTAGTACAACATTTTTGTAAGTTTGGTTGAATATTCTTTGGCCGTTTCAGAGGAGAAAATGAAAATGTGATTTTGGAGGAGAAGATAAAAATGTGAAAAGTTAACGGACGAATGTTGGTCGGACGGACGCCAAGTGATGGCAAAAGCTCACACTAAACCTTTATGTCAGGTGAGTTTTAATGTTTTTTTTTGTATATTCTATTTTCATGTATAATTTCTTTTATTTATACATTTTTGCAATGTATTTATAAAACTATATGCCGACAAGTCTAACTTTGATAATCTTTGAGTATCTTGCAGCGGAATACATCAGCTGTCTGGCTAACTCATGATGCAAATTTTTATATTTGCAATATTTAGTGTTCAATTCTTCAGAAAAACAGAGTTTACATATGTTAAATGATCCCATGTTCATTTCCTCCATATCCCTTTGTAAAATATTTAATACAGGAGTTCGTCTTTTAATGAAGTGTGGAGTTGGTAAAACAATTCCCCGTGTTACAAATGTATGCTCTTTATTTTTCTTAGGTATGGTGTACTTGTTCATGAGATAATATCTCATGTGTAATATTATCTAAAATGTAAATTCTAGAGCCTAAGGTTTAACTCCCTCCACCGTAGTTTTTGTCCTTAGCTATATTTTATATTACTTACTATTTGAATTTCGTCTGGTTTTATGCATTTCATTTTTTGTTGTTGTTGAAATTATGGATTTCCTATGTTTGGCTTCTAGCGCAGCTGGTACAGCTTATTATAATTGTTGCAGCTGGAGTTAACATAAAGGTGCTGGTCTCATGTTCATTTACTCGATATTCTTTCGTAAAATATATAATACAGGAGTTTATCTTTTAATGCATTGTGGAGTTGGTAAAACAATTAGAGATGTATGTATGTATTTTTAAGATATGATGTTCTTGTACATGAGATAATATCTCATGTGTCACTTTGTTCAATTACTTTTATCTGAATTTATGTAAATTCTAAAACCTAGGGTTTAACTTCCTCCATCGTAGTATTTGTCCTTAGCTATATTTTATAATACTGACTATTCGGATTTTTTCATTTTAAACATTTTTTGAAATTATTGATTTCCTATGTTTGGGTTCTAGTGCTGCTGCTGATGAGGAATTAATTTCCGAAATGTCCATACTGCTCATTGAAATTATTGCAGTTGGAGTTAACATATGTGTAATGGTCTCATGTTAATCTACTCCATATCCTTTCCTAAAATATTTGATTTTGTTAGGATTATTTTTGTTTATTCATGAGTAAAAAAGATGACCCCTAGATGCTTTGTTTTTGGTTGTTTTATCCAGGAGATGGGATTTTCTTTCTTTTTCATAATTTAGACAAAATATAGTAATTACACTTTTAAATTGAGATCATGTTGCCCCTCAAAAGTCTTTCGAAAATGCGACCACTTCAATGAAATGTAGCAGAGAACAAATGCAAAGTAAAAATGGTCGTCCGTAAATCTGTTTTTAGAATAAAATGCCTTGTTTTTGGGGGTGTGTCATGGTTTTATTAGAATACTTATTAAAACATCAACAAACAGAGGGCATTTCTAAGACTGAAAAATATTGCATTTGAAAGACAAATAGGACTTCACCTTACTATCACATCTGAACTTTTACAACAAGTTTACAGATTTCATCAATTGAAAAATATATTTTAAGAAGTTTAATAGAAGCTATGAACATTTGATATCTAAATCTGGTGTTATTCGCAAACAGCTTATTATTTAGGGCATTTCTCATCCTTTTTTACGGCGATGTTATTGAAAAATGTCTAAAACTGATAGAAAATCCAGAAAAACCTGGACGTAACTTAAATGCCTAACGCAATCGGAGAAAAGACAGGACATTCTTCATAATTCCGTTAAATTTCCTTTGGGATCCAATGACCCAAAGATTTTAGAGGTATACTGTCCTCGCCCTGATACTGTGGATGTCTACTGAAATCCATGTAATTCTCTTTCATACCCTTCGAGAAGTTTTGAATTCGATTTTTTGTAGTGCAAAAGGGTTTTACCAACAGACAAGGCTCTTCAGCTAGCTGACAGTTTAGCGGCGAGCACTCCTTGACCCATCATTATGAATTACGTTGTGTTTTATTTTTTCCTTCTCGTAATTGTGGTCTTGGAGTTAGTAGTGTACCTGTACAGAGTTAATTTGTATGTTTATTATACTATAGAGAAACGGGATAGAGAAAAGGGATTACCCATAAACCGGTTGAATCCTACCGAGTCCGGACATCTCCAGTTTCTATCGTTGTCTATGTTTGTTTATTGGAATTTTATTGGTTTTCCTGTGCAGACATCTGGAAGATTGTGGCATGTGATTTAAGAGATAGGCATACTGTTTTTTTAGGATCTTAGGGGGTAAATTGCAAACGTCCGTTTTCGAAAAGTCAAATATGTTAAAAAAAAACTTACAGGGAACAAATAACCAATATGATCTAAAGGTTAAGTCAAAATAAGCTCAGGACAGAGCTTTGCATGAGGGAGATACTCCTTAGTTTCAACAAAATTTACCGAAATTTAGATATTGCAAGGTTCCAAATAGTAATGGTTTTCGGGTCAGCACCGAAACACTGACTACTGGGTTGGTGAATACCCTCGGGGACTCACAGTCCACCAGCAGAGGCATCGACCCAGTGGTAACAAATAATTAAATTCCGAAATTACTGTGAATTTATTTTCTGCATATGCGCATTTCGACAACTCATGTCTCTTCAGTGGAGATAAATCTAAACGTTTGGAAGTCCATAAAGTCAAATATGTTAAAAAACTGACAGAGAACAAATATTCAATATGACCTAAATGTAAAACCAAAATACGCTAAAGACAAAGCTTTGCATGAGGGAGATACTCCTTAGTTTTCAACAAAATTTACCGAAATTTATATAAGGGAATTAATATGTATTTTGAATTCTTTTTTTCGGTTCACGCTCATCTCCTAATTGTAGTCCAACTTTGTGCAAAGAATGAATGAATTCTTTCAAGGCATCTTAGAGAAATTATCGGGACAAAAATGGTGGAAGAAAAAAAAACGTTAAGAATAATAACAAAGAAACATACCAAAAACAATATGTAGTCCCGTCTACGTTTGGGGCAACATAAAAAAAATAAGAAGAAAATGAGTAAACACAATACGTCTCGCAAACATCTTTTACCGTTTTATATACAGAAATTACTAACGAAATGTAAATTATCAGAGACATCTCTTTGTATTTTCTATGACACTGTAGAAACTATTGAACAACTCTTTTGGAATGTGAATTCATGGGAAATAAATGGAGTTGTCATTTCTTTTTCCTTAGAAATACCTTAAACATGCATCTAGAAAGGGATTTTTTATGCTTGATTTTTAATTGCTACAATGGTTATTTTTCTGAATGTGTAAATATTTCATGGCTTCAATTTTTTGTCCTGAATGTGTAAATATTCCATGCTCCCAAACTACGCAGGTATAAAAATTCTCTTCCATTCATTGATGGTTTTGTCAAACTGTTGAAGTTCTACAGAAAATTAATTTAACTTCTGTCATGTTATCTGATATCCACGACAAAGGCCACTTAGGTTAGGCAAACAAGGGGGTAATATACGACATTTCATTTCAGATTCAATATTCAAACAATTTAATATACTTTTTTTCCATTTTTATCCCTGCAAACTGACTGTTTTTATTATAGGTTGAAGAGAGAAAAATAAATATAAACTTGGAATTGTGAATGTTCTATGTTTGATAATGATACCTGCTTGCCCAAATTTGGATGAGGAATTGACGCAAAAGTAACAAAAGTTGATAAGCATCTTAAAAGTAATATAAATGCCTTGATTGATATGGTTTTCTATAAAAAAAAAATTCTGTATATAATTTCCAGAGCGCCCAAATGTAAAACTAAGTTCTGCGCTTGTGGCCATGTTTGAGGGTGGATTAGAACTTAATAAACAACACTCGGTCAACGATTCTGATATGTCTCGTTTAAATCCATTCAGTGGTTGTCAGGAAAACGATTTATGTATGCATTTGTAATAAGGTCAAATGATAATCTAAGCATGTTGGATAACCGATTAGCACCAAAGTAAAAAACATTTGTTCAACACCTAATAAGCATAATGCGTGTCCAGTTTGATTTAAATTCTTCAGTGGTTCTAAAAAAGAAGGGAAAGCCAAATCGTCACAAAATTAAAAACACTTGGCCAGCAATGCATAAGCAGCATTTATTCCAAATTTGATTCCATTCCATTCAGTTGTTCCTCAGAAGGAAAAGCTTACAACGACTTACTTCGTTTTTATCTGTTACCGTTTCTGCCATGTCTTTGGACTTTGATTTTTGTAGTCATCGCTTCCCTTGTTCCTTCGGTATTCTACTGCCGTTGTTTTACGACGGATGTAGAGTGATGGCAATAACTCACCCTGGCATAGCAGGGAAAGCTATACTTCCATTATATCTCAACACCATCACTACCAAACTGATTATTTAACCAAAAGACAATTTTGTTTTTACTTAAGTTACTTTATTGCATATTGTGAAGACATTGCACATTCTGAATGACTTAAAATTGGAATTCCGCCCTCCATTTTTTCAGAGTACATAAAAATAGGTTTTTCGCCTATGAAACCACTTTTTATCATTTTCATTTGTGCTAAACTATTCTTCATATTCAAACAATCAAACGCATCTTCTAAAGATGTGCTACTAATTGAATAAATTAAATTTTGATAAAAGGATTCGGATTAATGTGAATTTTAAATTTGAAATTTATGTGGTACTTTTAAGTATCCAAAACATGATTAAAAGGTAAAAATCAGGACTTTTTTGTCCGATCCATCCACAGAACAAGGACATACACAAAATCATTAATCTTACAGTAAACAAAACAATAAAATCGTCCATTTTTTTTTTATTCTTTTGTATTTTTCTTTTTTTTTGCATATAATTTTGACCACTGTTCTATATACACATACAATGAATAATTCGAAATAATCAGGA
>MJUU01022427.1:136358-152276 GCA_002080025.1 Modiolus philippinarum | reverse complement strand
GCTGGTAAAACACTGTCGCACTACGGAAGGAAAATCAAATTCAAAACTCCCAATGGGTTTGGTAAAGAATCGTCATGTATTTCAGTAGACATCGGCAGTATCAGTGAGAGGCCAGTATGTGTGTAAAATCCTCAGGTCACTGGATCCCAAAGCTAATTTAACGGACACGTGCATAATATCCTGTCGATATCCCCCATTGCGTAAAGAATGCAAGTTACGTCCCAGTTTTTCTGGATTTTTAATCAGTTTCTGGCATTTTTAACAACATTTCGAGGATGGGAAATGCCCTTAGAAATAAGCTGTTTGCGAGTAACATTATATTTAGAAGTCAGATGTTCATATCTTCGATAAAACTTTTTAAATGTATTTAACAATTTATGAAATCTGTAACCTTGCTGCAAAAGTTTTGAACTAATAGTAAGGTTACGTTCATTGAAGTCGTCAAGAGTAGAACAAACGCGTGCGAATCATACCAGTTGAGAAATATAAACTCCGTAGGATGGGGCTAGAGGAGCGTCGCCGTCAAGAAAAGGGAAATTAGTAATACTGAAATCAAAATCATCCCTTTTATCGTAAATTTTAGTTTTTATTTTACCAGAGTCAACGATGATAGTTAGATCCAGAAAAGGGCAATTCTTAGAATCATTATTAGCTTTATTAAGTTTCAGTTGTTGTGGGTAGATGATGTCGACATAATCTAAAAACTGGGGACTGTCAATAGTAAGAATATCGTCAATATACCTGCTGTTATCGTTGAAAATTGAAATAAGTTGATCACTGTTTTGTATGGTCCCATTTTGTAATTTTTTCATGAAGTCACGTTCGTAACAGAAAAGAAAAAGATCTGCAATGAGAGGTGCACAATTTGTACCCATGGGAATTCCAATGACCTTTTTTTAAACATATTTTGAAATTTTGGATTTCTTTTATTTGGGTTCTAGTGCTGCTGAAGAGGAATTAATTTCCGAAATGACCATACAGCTAATTAAAATTATTGCAGTCGGATGAACATATGTGTTAGGGTCTTACGTTCATTTACCCGATATCCTTTCGTAAAATATTATATTTTGAGAACGCTTTATTTATATACTCCGTCTGTAGTTTGTAAAGACCTTTTCATCTTTTCTTTGTGGTCTTTCCCTTTTTCCTGGTAAAACCGATGTATTCTAATTTTTAAAATAGCAAAGTCGTACTGTATTTGTGTAATACATATAAAAAACTTTGTGTTTTATTTTGTGCATCGTTTGGATTGAATATCAGATTAAATTATTCAAACAAACCCTTTTAAAATACTGTATTGACAAGTAAATTGTATTTTCATAATTCAATATACAACGTTTTGTTCACTTACATTATTTCAAGTTGTACCAAGGACTTCAACAGGTCAACATGCAGCTCTTTCAGCTGGTTATTATTCAAATGTCTGTAATTTGATACATTAGCAAATGAAAGTCAAAACAACAAACTAAACAGACAAATCGAAACTCCAGCACCACTGAGATATGAATAGATAGAACACGATATAAAGAATGAGAAAAGAACATTTATGCGAAAATTTAACTACAGGATTATGTAGCCAATAACAACCCAAACAAATATCTTTTACTATGTTGTTTACGTATCTTTTTACTATGTTATTCATGTAACGGATTAACATTTTATTTGGTAAAGAAAATATAGTGATTTTGTGTATAATGTATACTTACAATTCCTTAAGATTATATAAATGTTCGAAGATTCCAGGTTCCAGTTGTGTAAAGTTGTTACCATTCAGCTTTCTGGAGAAATAACAAAATTAAAATAAATGCTAAGCGTTAATCTTTTATGATACGACTTAATCATCATGATTCAAAGTGGCCGAAGTATTTTGCAAAAAAAAAAAGAAAAAAAAGGACATAATATTGGCGAATAAATTTTATTTTACTTTGCAACATATTCGATCATGTCCATTACTTATTTTGTCGATCATTGCATCATTCAATGCCTGCATTTACTTTTGCATTTTAATATTTAATTTCAACTCCACAGCCACTAGTTATTACACAAAACAACAACGATGGAAAAGACTAATAAGAAGAAAAACGCAGCTGCTTACTCTATATATTCTAAATTACAATTTAATATAGTATCTTGGATGGAAATCTTAGTTTGAAATTTGACTATATGGGAAAACACATTCAAATATATATTCTCATGTGAAACCACAGTCCCAAAATTTGAACCAAAAATTATCATGGTTCGTTAGTTTCAGCATGAGTCCTACAAGTCGTAATCTCAACCCGGATGTTCTCTAGCGGGGAAATATGTTTAATATTGGAGTTTTGAAAATTTGTCCGGCTTTTCAACTTCAGATCAAATATGGCCACTAACGGGAACATATGTTAACGTTTGAACTTATAGAAGACATTCAACGATCTCCTTTCCTCACATCATATAACCAGTTTGAACCACAATAAATCGTAATAGTATTTTACTGGTTTCTTTTACAAGTGTCTTGCAATATTTGCCTTATGAAAAATCGCAACCAGAGGTGAACTTTAATCCTAAGGCAAGATGACTTGTTCATTTTTGTTCAAATGCAGTTCATTTGCTCTAACAAAAAGCAAGGATTCTTCTCTAATATAACCTTTAATAATTATTGTTCCTGGACATGCGATGATATGATTAATGCACTCAATCTTTTGCTGGACAATATTTTTGTTCGTTTTGGCAACACTATTTATCAACAGGTCATAGGTATTCCCATGGGTACAAATTATGCACCTCTCATTGCAGATCTTTTTCTTTTCTGTTACGAGCGAGATTTCATGAAAAAACTTCAAAACGGAACAATACCTAACAGTGATAAACTTATTTCTATTTTCAATGATAACAGCAGGTATATTGATGATATCCTTACTATTGATAATCCCCAGTTTTTAGATTATGTAGACATTCATCCACAACAACTGAAATTAGAAAAAACTAACAAGGATTCCAAATGTTGCCCTTTTCTGGATGTGACTATCATTATTGACTCTGGCAAAATCAAAACCAAAATATATGATAAAAGGGATGATTTTGATTTCACTAATACTAATTCCCCTTTTCTTGACGGCGACATTCCCCTTGCTCTATCCTACGGGGTGTATATTTCTCAACTGGTACGATTCGCACGAGTTTGTTCTACCCTTGATGATTTCAATGAACGTAACCGTACTATTACAGCCAAACTTTTACAACAGAGTTATAGATTTTATAAGTTGTTGAATACATTTAAGAAGTTTTGTAATAGATTTGAACATGTTATATCTAAATATGGCATTACTCGTAAACAGCTTATTACAATGGGCATTTCTAGTCCTCAATTTTACGTACATATTGTTAAAAAATGCCAGAAATTGATTAAAAATCCAGAAAAGCTGGGACGTTACTTACATTCTTTACGTAATAGGGGATATCCGCAAGATATTCTGCTTGCATCCGTTTAATAAGATTTGAGACCTTAGTGACCTGAAAACTTTGGCCTCTCACTGATACTGCCGATGTCTACTTAAATTTATGATGATTCTTGACCAAACCCTTCGGGAAGTTTTGTGTTTTTATTTTTCTTCCGTAGTGCGACAGTTTTCTACCAGCAGACTAGGCTCCTTGAGCTAGCCGGCAGTTTAGCGGCGAGCACCCCTTGACCCATCTTTCAAAATTACGTATTGTCTTTTTCTCTCCTTTCAGGTTGTGGTCATGGAGTTAGTAGTCTACCTGTATTGGGTTTTATTCGTATGTTTTTATACTATAGGGAAACGGGACAGACAAAGGGGAGGTTTGGTTACCCATAAAACGGTTTAACCCTACCGCTGGCTTTTGCTAGTGCCGGTACCAAGTCCGGTTGTCCCGAGTTCCTATCGTTGTCTACGTTTGTCTTTTGTCTTATTTCTGTTTTTCTTGTGTAGTTCCCTTGCAAGTTGTAATTATAATTTTCAGCAATTGTAGGTGCTTCCTGTTATCCATTTTTAAACATTGTCACAGGGAACAAAGATCAACACTCGAAGTCTATTTACATACTTGAAGATTAGAGCATTTATCATCTTGGATATCATTCCCACATCGTTGGGTTTGTATTTTATTCATTTTTTTATCCTTTTTTATTTATTATGTGACCTCAGAAATGGCTGGGTGTCATTTTTTCATTGTACATTTACTGTTATGATTCTTTGTACTCTTCTCCTTCAAATAAAGTTTGTCCGATCAATTATTTCCACATGCCTTCAAATGAAACTTGGCATACGCTTAGATCAGCATAAGGAGTTGTGTTTTTCATGAAAATAATCAAAATAGCCGCAATTTTATGTTTTAAAAGGGAGATTCCATATATAAGGAACTACTTTGCAGAATTAGTACAGTAAGGAAACAGAAAGGCATTTATGCTCAAAGAAATATAAAAAATTCCGATATTTCCAAGATGGCTGCCAAAATCCTTACAAATTTCAACTATGTCGGATTTCAACAAAATTTGATTTCTAAGTAGATATTGAGGCTGCAAATGAGATGGAAATATCGAATTAGTTGTCTTGGGTGACATACGCCATTGCTTGGACTTGAAAATCTATTTTTCATTTGTTATCTTATCTTCTTATTTTTTTATTGAGGAACCCATAAACACTTAAATTATGAAAAATCTAATTAAATATACATATAGTTATCTACAAGGTAATACTTGAGCAAGTCCATTTTATAGGTCGAACAAACAGCTGAAAGATTTTAAACTGGAAGTCGTTTGTCAAATAATCTGTATCCAGTATTGATGCACCCTAGTCCAAGAAAATTTCAACGAACGCATCCTTTGCTTTCTATTTATATGACCGCAGAAATAAAGGTTGATGATGATATGGCACTGTCAACGTCGTCATCGTTGTCGTCCGGCGTCATCGACGACTTTAGACACTTTTGTTTTTGAATAATTATTTGTTTCAGTTATCAATCCCTTTAAAATGTACACAGTGTTAATTTGCACAAAAGAAAGGCTAGGTAGAGTTTTGGTCTTTTTGGTCCGGCACGTTTTGACAACTTGTTTCTTTTCCGAGCTATGCGGGGTCAAACGAAGCGAAAATGTCAAACCTGCATAATACCTTAATTTTTATTTTTCATTGGATTCAGAAGGGATTTTTTTCTTTGGATATCTGTTGTTGTTAACTTTCAGTGGTATATCAACGTATTTTGCATATCTGTAACCGCTTCCCAGCTGTAAAGAGTCCAAGGGGACAAAATTGCAATTTTCTAAATATGTGAAATCTTTATTTTTCATCCAATTTTGATGGAATTTTTCGTTTTGATTTCGTTTCTCTTATTATAAGCTATTAGTTATATATTTACATATTTGATGGATCTCTTACTGTTTCAAAGCTATATGGACTCAAAGTGGCAAAAAGTGCGGTTTTTCTAAATATGTGAAATCTATTTTTTTCATTGGATTTCAATCAGATTGTTTTCTTTGTATTGATCTTAACATTAGGGATCAGTAGTATGTGACAATTTTGATGTATCGCTTACCATTTCTGAGGTAAAAAAGTACAAACAAGGCCAAAATAACAATTTTTCAAACAATCTTAAATGTTTTGCCTTATTTTAATGTGATTTTTGTTTGTATTCAACAGTTTTTGCGTAGCTTGCGTTTCTAAAATTTAAGGAATCACAAGGGGTTATTTGTATTTTCTCTAGTTTGTGTCCAGCAGATTAATGTGTCAAGCATTAAATCACACTAGTTCAAATTTCAGTGGTCGATGCCGCTGTCGTATCATGCTGCGTTCCGCGTAGCCTTTTATTCATTGAAGTGAATAAACTAGTAGGTTTTGAAATGTTGCATTGTTCACTTTTTAGGGTCTGAAGTCAGCTTATTCAACTATTGAATACTTACAACTCAAGAAGTGTTTTCGTAGTATTGAACATCTCAAAATGTAATTTGTTTAAATCATTACCGTAAAGCAATCTGAAAAACCAAGTGTATTAGAAAGACTGTTATATATGTATATATTTTATGTTCTGTGCTTGTATGATGCCTTTCTGTGTCCGAAAGGTGGGGTTTTAACTTATATTTTCACTTATTTTCCAACTTAAATTGGGGTGTTAAATAACAAAAATACAACGTAACTGTACATTTCAGCTTCTGTATAGTATTATTCCTCTCAGAATGCCAGGAGTATGTCAAGTCATTCTTTGTGTTGTTACTTAATACAGCAAGGTCGTCTTTTGACAAAAGCAGAAGAATAGATGTGCTTAGTGTTAATTTTGAAAAAAAAATTCAACCAAAAGAAATGAGAAATTTTTGGCATGTATTTATAGAAGTATGATTACCTGTTGTTTAAAAACACAACAAACAAAACTTGTGTAAATAGAATATACACAAAGGCTGAGCAAGTCACAAGAGTTTTCATGCATGATAAATGCACACACATGCATATATCTGACTTCATCCCCAATGATTGATCTTCTTGTAATCATTTGAAAGTTTTGCGATTAAGTTATTGGTGTTGTATAAAACAAGGGTTCATCTTAATTTTATAATTTCCATATATATCTGATATCTAATTAAAATCAATATATGAATAGGAGAAAAACAAGAAAATAAAACATTTCCAAATAAAAATAATTATATAATTGCATTGGGTATGACTATCTAAGCCTAGGAGTTTTAATTGTAGAAACATATGTGTATCAAGTCCAGGATGATGAAATTTGAACTGTTAATATACACGTATTTCTGCGATATGTGTGATGAAGTTCTGAATGTCAAAATTTGTACTATGGATATACTTGGTTTTTGTGATTTTTGTCATAAGTGTCAGTGTTTAAACCCCGAAATCGCTAAACAAGGTTAAACTATTATTTTGGCCTTCGATTTAATACCGCCCCTTTGTTCCTCCGGTATTCTACTGTCGTTGTTTGATCAATATCCTCGGGTATTCTAGAAAAAGGTGTCGAAAATCAATACAGATGAGATGGTAACTACTGCTATAGCACCACTTGAATAATAGATGAACCTCGTACAAATAATATATATGTAAATACCTTCTTTAAAGTTCAAGAATTGATAGATTTAGAATCCATCATGTGTTTTATGAAGGTTTTTTTAAAAGATGAGAATAATTTTTGATAATCATCCGGTTCAGATAAAAACAATCCTTTGGACACTCCGTATTTTTAATCATCTTATCATAAGTAATGATATACAATTTTGACACTTCTCCTATATCAATATGGGGTTTAATAGAGAAATAATGTTACATTGAACGAGGGTTAAACCCCACATTTATCAGTATAGAAGTATCAAAATTATAAGAGGGGTTTTGTGGCGCGTCTGGACGACCCCGCAATGAATTTCTGTTTGTATGAATTCTTATGAAGTTTAGTGACCTAATTAATGTAAGGGACTTGATTATTTTCATTATCGTTTTAGAATTTAAAGGATGCTAAAATTGCAGTGTGATTCTCAGCAATATCTCGTCTTTTCGTTAAATTCTTGATTAAGGAACTAATAGAGACTATGTCTGCTGTCAAGCATATCCATTCAAAAATGCAAACTTAAAAAAAAAGATTTTTTTTTTATTTCTAAATCTTGCTCTTTTTCATTTGCTTTTTTTCCATACGTTTTACATCACTTCCTTATGACAAACAAAAGAATTTTGATGTATTGAGTTACAAGGCCATATATATTTTCAAAGGAGAAGGTTGCAGTGATTGAAAACAGGATGAAGAACGACAATAAAAGCGTTGTTGTATTGCTTTTTTGACATGTATTTGCAGAGACTTTGTCTCATGTATATTTACTACACATTAACAATGAAGGGATATGGAGTAAATGCAAAAGAGACAAAATCTCTACAAATACATGGTAAAACACAGCAATGGAACAACGCTCTTATTGTTGTTCTTCATCTTGAAGTCACCATGAGGCCTTCAACAATGAGCATTACTCATACCTCATAGCAAGTTCAAGACGGCCCCTAGCACCGGTTTGAGCGGTATTCATTGCTAATTGCTGAGCAANTTTTTATCCTTTGATCCATGGATGCGGGATCGTCAACAAACATAAACTTAACTGTCAAAGTGTTCTTTCAATCGCTGTCATCAATTTCCGACAAAAAGACTAGTAGAGGACGATCACAACATTTAAACAACCACAGGGCACTCATCGAGCCAATTGTAAGAAAACTTGGCATGATAAAATCATGAGACGTGGGCACAATAAACAGGTGGTCAGAAAAACAATTTTGAATTACAAAAAAATTAAAAAGCAAAAATTTGAAATAATAATAGTGCATTCATATGAGAAATTCTCTCAAAAACAAGTACACCATAACTGTTATGTATATAGAGCATAAATCTCTCTCACGGGGAATCTTTTTACGGACTCTCTTCATTAGATATTGTCGAATACTTGATTTGTATAGTAAAAACCGTATAAATGTATGGGTTAACCTACCGTTACTTATTTCAATTCTAATGGGAGATATATGAAAATCCGAATAAATTTAGGTCATAAATTAATACCAAAGGTATGGACACAGAGCCAAAGAAGGTCATATTTATCGGCAGCACGTCGGTATACCAATCGCACCAATTGTGCTCCTATAGCCGCTCACTTTACTCCTGCGAGATGGGTACACGTGAAGGCTCATTAAATAAAAGATTCTAGAATCTTCAATCTTACTTAAAGATACATTGATGATCTAAGTAACGCATCTGTTGTTAAACGGATTCAATCAATATATCCGCGAAATTAGAAATAAGAAACTCAAAAGAAACTACCGAATTGACATTTGTTTTGGACTTAAATCAAGAACGCGACGAAAATGGTAATCTCAGTATAATAATGTACGACAAAAGGTACTACTTCCAATTTCAATTTTTTTCACAATTGAATCGTTACGCAAGAGCTATAACCAATTAATCGCACCTTCCCTTTAGGAATTGTTATCACTGTGACTCATAAATCAGCTCAATCTTTTGTGAATTTGTTGAAAACTAAAGAGTATCTCCCTCATGCAAAGATCTGTCCTTATGTGATATTGGCTTCACATTTAGATCATATTGGTTGTTTGTTCTCTATCAGTTTTTAAATATCTTTGAGTTTATGGTCTTACAAATGTTTAGATTTCATCTCCACTGAAGAGACATAAGTTGTCGAAATGCGCATATGCAGAAATTAAATTCACTGTAACTTCGGTATTTAGTTATTTGTTACAACTGGGTCGATGCCACTGCTGTTGGACTGTTACTCCTCGAGGGTATTCACCAGCCCAGTAGTCAGTACTTCGGTGCTGACCCGAAAGCGGATTCTATTTGGAACCTTACAATATATAAATTTTTGAAAATTTTGTTGAAAACTTAGGAGTTTCTCCCTCATGCAAAGCTCTGTCCTTAGCTGATTTTGGCTCTACATTTAGATCATATTGGTTAATTGTTCTATATCAGTTTTTAAATATCTTTGAGTTAATGGTCCTCCAAATGTTTAGATCTTATCTGCACTGAAGAGACATAAGTTGTCGAAATGCGCATATACAGAAATTAAATTCACAGTAACTTCGGTATTTAGTTATTCGCATATGATCATTCTAAACGTTCTTAATTAGATAACAAAATACCGAAACTACTGTTAATAAGATATCAATCTCCTTCGGAAAAATTAGAAGGTTTGGCCCCAAGTCTGATTCAAGAAATCTTTGTTCATTTATTACTTGGATCGAAATTTCTTTTCTATGTCTACGATCTTCCAAAAGCAACCATATTAAATTGCTAAATTAGTCTAATACAATGGAAGAGCGTGTGTGTTGCGTGTTTTAAAACCCGATTTATCCACCAATTCTTTTAAAATGCCTCTTTAAAATCAGGACCATTGCAGTCTTCAATATTTCCTGTAGTATCGCACCTGCGTTGTCTTATTTATTGTCTTATTTCCAAAACTATTATATATACGACTTACCTGTGTCATATATTTGTATATCATTACTATACAGAAAGGGCGTTGCACTGAGAACTCGAAAAAAAATTTTACATTAAATGGTAAATTTCCGATATTACAGGTAACAAAAAGAATGAAACTCTAAGTCTTAATTTGTGAATGATTTTTGAAGAAATATTGACAAGACTGTCTGTTGCAATTAACAAATCAAATTAAATATTTTTTATTTACACAGATATAGACAGAAAATTCAAAATCCATGTTATCATGTCAACGGTCTTGTTCATGATGACGAACGAGTTTTATTTATTTGTTTGTGTCATCTTAATTTATTTATAAGGTTTTTTTCGTTTTTTTTTTTTGCTTTTTTATCTTTATGATTAGTGATTATCAATTGAAACTGTAAAATATGAACATAATAATATTAATATAAATAATAATTAATTACTATGCATGTTTTAATGACAATACTTACATGTACATAATATTTGTCAAGGAATCAAAGCTTCCAGATTCTATGTCCGAAAAGTTGTTGTGTGCAAGATCTCTGAAATCATCACGAAAAAATCCAGTATTTTAGACGCAAACATAAATATATTTATATAACATAATTTTGGATATTTTATTTAACTTTGATTAGACAGTTAAGTACTATTGACATCAGATCTTTCCCAATGAGTTTGAAATAAAAGAGATAATGATACATATAGTATCCTTTTATTCACAATTTACGACTGAAGTTTGTCTCTCCTGCAGTGTGGAGTCCGTAAAAAGATTCCCCGTGCGAGGGATGTATGCTCTCTATATTTTTTCAATTATGGTGTACTTGTGCGTGAGAGAATTACTCATATGGATATTATTCATACTTTCAAATGTAGAGACTTTGTCTCATGTGCATTTACTCCATATCCTTTTATTCACCATTTCAAATGTTGGCATTTATTTTTGTAAATTCGAAATGTAGTCCAGACCACCTGTTTTAAGTGCCCACATCTCAGTATTTTATAACGCCAAGTTTTCTTACATTCGACTTGATGAGTGCCCTGTGTTTGTCTATATGTCGTTATCGTCCACTAAGTTCAGACACTAGTGCTTTTGTCGGGCAAAGGATGACAGTGATTGTAAGAGCACTTTGCCAGTTTAATTGATGTTTGCACCCATGATCCCGCACCCATGACCAATGAAGACATGGATGTAGCGTTGCTCGACAATTAGCAAGAATTCCGCTTAAACCGGTGCTAGGAGCCGTCTTGAACTTACTATGAGGTTTGAGCAAAGCTCATTGTTGAAGGCCTCATGGTGACTTCAAGATGAAGAACAACAATAAAAGCGTTGTTCCTTTGCTTGTTTTTTTTTTATGTATTTGTAGAGACTTTGTCTCATGTGCATTTACTCCATATTCTTTTATTCACCATTTACAAATGTTTTTTACTTTGAAATCTAAAATATGTGATAAATGTTATGATTTGAACTTTTCAGTTGTGAACTTTCCCTTTCTTAAAAGCAATAAACCTCACCTCTCTTTTGAGTGTGCATATCACAGTGATTTGTTACTGTTGAAAATATTGTTCTATATTTAAAGAGAACATATAGACTGTCCCAAAAGCTGCAGAGTCAGTTGTTCACTGGACTGAATAAGTTTACTGTCACCACGGCATCATTTATAATTTGATGTGCTGATGTCCCAAATGAAAACGGACATTTGCAGTTATATTTATTGTCTTTACAGATTTACCATTATCAGTTTAGTCTCAAACTAAATTTGACACATTAACCGTTTGAAAGGTGTAGTATAGGTTAGTAGGACATGCATATCAGTTCGAAGCACCTTATGCACCCCTTTATAATTATTTGAGTTCAAAATGTTAAAGCCTTGTTAATGTTGTGTTTTGTGGCTGTCTTATTTTCCTTTTTCTGTATTCTTGTTATTTTTTTGTAATATCTCTGGTTTGAGTTTTTGCTTTTAACGCGTCCAATAATCCTTTGTTGTGTATCCATACAAATATACATTTTATTTTTATTGGTTATAAATTGTAATCAATAATGGAAGGTCAGTTTAAATCATGCGTTCAACAGTTGTAACTAGCATATATATCTTCTTATTTATGAAAACAAATAAATGAATTCATAGATGCTGTATTTTTCACAAGATATTGCTAACGTATTTCCGTAGGTCCATTTAGCAACATTCTTCTATTTATTTCATCCATGATTTGGTTTAGTTTTCAATTCGCTATTATTATTCCACTTTTATATCCAAAAAAATTTGATTTTAATTATACACTTTTGTGTGTCTTGTAAATATTGTACGATTTAAGACAAACACTGGGTCATTTCCGATTATCTTTTATTTAATTACTGCTCTTTTAATTTGAAAAGCTTGTTGATTCATCTATTGACATGTTAATATTAAAATAACACGTTTGACAATGTGTTATTATGCATTGTCTACACTACTTGAAATAAAAATCTATGATAAAAAATGTACCTCCTTAAACATGGTGTTTTGTTATTTTTCTTTAGGTTAAAAAAGTATTGAATAACAAAATTATAGATTCCATAGAAATGGCAAGCAGAAATAAATACTGTAGACATAGCTGTGAACCGTTAATAGAACTCTTGTGAAAGAACGGTAAAGAAAAATCTCAAATACCCTGTTTGAAAGTACACAGACAATGCAGGCTGGAAGCTTTATCCGAGGATTTAGAGATGTTTTTTTTTCCAAAAATGTATTAATTATTTTCTTTATTCAAATACGAATGAAACGACGTGCAAATCACCCCCAATACTCATTTGTTGGCAAAAATGAAAAACTATACAAATCTTAAATTGCTACAAATAGGAACATCTTTGCTTCAAGATGGAGAAACAGTTAATCTTAATTTCCATCAATTTAAATGCATAATTTATCGTTCAATTATTCAGTATTAATTCATTGTTATGTTTTTGCCTAAAAGGTATAACAGTAGAACATTTTATGTTTACCTTTGCGAAGCACTAATAATATCATTTTATGATCGTTTACACTGCCTGTAGTTGTGTTATTTTCCACTATTTCACGTTTTAGATTTCTCTTTCTTTAATATTATTTATTGTTTTTTGTTATCATTTCATCAACTATTGTCTATTGTATTGGGTTTTATTCGTATGTTTAAATTATAGGAAAACGGGACCTAGGAGTATGGAAAGCCGTTGTGGAATTTGTTCGCTATTTATTGATATCTATAAATGAATTATAGATATTAATAAATGATTATAGTTATCTATAAATCACTTTTAAATATGCATAAATGATTTATAGATATTAATGAATAGTTCGTATTATTTATATCTATAATTCAAGTTTAAATATCTATAATTCAATTATTGATATCTATAATTCGACACGAATTATAAATATCTATAATTCATTTTTAAATATATTTAATTCAAATCCCCATAATTCGATTTATTGATATTTATATAGTCTGCCAAAAGTTCAGCATTACTTACATTTAAAGTTTCACCAAACAAACGCGTTGAAAGCTATAGGTATAACATTTTGCATGATGATAAGTTTAAAAATTAAGAATGTAATGGCAACTTTAAGCTTTTGTATAGATAATCGAAAATCCGATTTTCGCAACCAAAGGCAAAACGATTCTTTCATTATGAGATTTCCAATTTCAACAATAATTGCAATTTTGAACATTGTGAGTTCAAATTTGCTACCAGATCATTTTTGTGTGGCAAATGTGATACAACATTCCATAATTTTAAATTTTAGGCTTTAATGGATTTTTTAAAGGATTTGGAACGCGTCCAATTCTAATCAAATTAAGACCAACTGTTTTTTCCTAAAATTTGAAAAAATAATTCCAAAAAGTTTCCAGGTTCCCTAAAAATGTTCAAAACCGACTAAACTGACGATTTTAAAACAAATTTTAGTGATCGGGATAGTTATGCCTCGCAATAATGGAAAACGAATTTTCAAAGCTTAACAATCTTTCAAAAATTGCCAAATTTTACCGAAATACAACCAAAAAAAAATGGTCAAAAGAAGAGTTCTGGTACATCGGAAATCATTATTTGGATATTTTGGCAGTCTTTGAATCCAATCAAGCCTTCTCTGTTTGAAAACAGACAGGTATTGTGGTGTTTATCTGAAAGACAACAAAAATTCGGATTTCAAAATTTTAAAGATTTTCAAAAATGTTGCTCGAAAGTTTTCAAATTAATGGCCGTCTTAAAAAGGGTTAATATTGACAGAACCTTATTTTAATGGCTATATTTAGCAAAGAAATTGCTTTGTTTTGACATTTCGTCACATTAGGGGAAATCCATTAGCAAAAATGTTGTAAAATTGAATTATCTCCCCTGTATTCAAACAATACTTGCTATGTCTACAACTGTCACCTAAAGGCCCTGTCACACTATAACGTTCTAGCCAACGTGGGCAGACGTTCGATAATTTTTATAAGAACGTTACCACACGCCGAAGAAATTGAAAAAATTCTCTTGTACGCATTCATAGCGTCAAGCTTACGGCCTATAACGCACGGAAAACTTATCCATAACTTATACGCAACGCTAACAAAAAGTATAGCAGCGTATGACAACGTTGCAAAGGCGTTTTACTAGCGTGCTTGACGTTTATCGAACGCATCAATAACGGTCTTCTGGCATTCATATAGCGTCTGCATAGCGTTTTGAGCGTTCTTTGTTAGATCAGGCTGATATTCTTCATCTCAATGACATTTGCAAATGCAGAAATGGATAGAAATGCGACCACAAATACGACAGATTTGCAGGAGGGATAGGTCCCTCGAAAATAAAAAGAAATATGTTCAAAACAATATGTCAGTATGATACTGAAATAAATCAGCTATTTACATTACTTTGGGATTTTGTCTTGCTATTTAACCATTATTTTTATAACAAAACATAGGCTAATACGTTACTGCTTAGTTACAAGGACGCCCGGTTTGCGTTCTCTTCACGTTTAAAACAACTTTCGAGAAACTACTACATATCGCACACATTGCGTGCATAACGAACCTCTAGCTTTCGTCTAACGTCTGCATAACTTATCAACAACACGTTGGCGAACGTCGTGAAATTTTGAGCATGTTCACAATTTCCAGACGCACCCAACGTTCACCAACGCACGCCAACGAGTGTCGACGTGTTTGTAACGTGTTACAAACGTGCTCCTAACTTATACAACGCACACCAGCGTATACGAAAATATTCTCACACGCTGGGCACACGTTGTGCTGTGCGTTATAATCATAAATATGATTAGAAAAATAGATTCTTAGTCTTTGGTATGAACTAAATCATTAAAAATGACCAAAAACAAGTCAATCATTTGAAAATGTTACTTCATAATAACCTTTCAAAGAGTTCATTTGCTGCAAAATTAGAATTTAATGTCTTTTTAACATAAATGTGATTGAAAAAGTAGATTTTAAGTCTTCTGTTTAAATTTTATTACCAAAAATGACCAGAACAATTCAATCTTTTTGAAAATTTTACTTTATATTAACCTTTCAAAGGAGTTTATATGTTGCGAAATTAAAATTTAATGTCTTTTTAGCATAAACATGATTAAAAAAGAAGATGTTAAGTTTTCGTTTAAAATTAAGCATTAAAAATGACCAAAACAGTTAAATTTATTGAAAATTTTATTTCATAATAACCTTTCGAAGGACTTCATTTGATGCCAAATTAAAATTTAATGTCTTTTTATCATAAATATGTTTGGAAAAGTCGATTTTGAGTCTTCAGTTTAAACTTAATTATCAAAAATAACAAAAACAATTCAATTTTATGAAAATCTTTTTTAAAATAACCTTTCGAAGGAGTTTAAATGTTGCGAAGTTAAAATTTAATGTCTTTTTAGCATAAATATAATTGGAAAAGGAGATTTTGAGTATTCGGTTAAAACTTCTCTACCAGGGGGAATTGTTTTACGAACTCCACAACGCAACAAAAGACAAACT
>MJUU01022427.1:113408-135626 GCA_002080025.1 Modiolus philippinarum | reverse complement strand
AATTTTACTAAATAATAACCATTGGAAGGAGCTTATATGTTGAGAAATAAGAATATGATTTTTCATTGCATAAATATGATTGGAAAAGTAGATTTTAAGTCTTTGGTTGAAACTTAATCGCGAAAAATCACCAAAATAATTCTATTTGTTTGAAAATTTTACTTAATAATAACTCTTTTGAAGGAGTTTGCGAAAATAAAACTTACTGTCATGTGAAATTACATTGCTTTTAAACTTATTTTTTTTAAGCAACTTGAATAATGCAACTTTTTATTTATTGAAATAAAATTAGGTACTTTGGAGTTAACTTTTATATCAATTTTTTCTACATTTTGAATAATGGCCAATAAAATTTCAATCGTGGCACACGATTTGAATAAAGGAGTTCAGCAGCGCGTTCCTTTTGTTTGGATTAACACCTCAAATCGCAGTTTTTTTTTGCATCTTACACTATAAGGCAAAAAAAAAAAAAAAAAAATAGGTTATTTAAATGAAAGTATTAAAAATAAAATATATATTAAATGCTTTAAGCTGAAAATAAGTAATTCAAATGCTTTTAAGTAATAGGTAAGTAAAACAAATATAAAATAAGTATAAACCAATCATGCCTAAGTAATCACTAGTAATTAATTACTAAGTAATTTACTTAAATTGAGTATCAAACTATTACTGAGTAAAAGATTTTTTTATAGTGAACGAAATGAATCTTTTCCATAGAGTTTCAATGTATGGGACTGGAAAACACGAATTTAAGTACCCACGAAAAATTGAAATTTATGAAAACCACGAAAATTGATTTCTACGAATAAAAGTACTTCCACACTAGCTATTTAAAATAGTGTACGATTTACAGATATTAATAAATTAGATATTAATATCTATAATCATTTTTAATGTCAATAAATGGTGTTATTTATCAATATCTATAAATGGTTTTTGATATCTATAATTCGGTTCAAATCTCCATAATTTAATTCAATTTAATTAATTTAATTCGGTTCAAATCTCCATAATTTAATTTAATTTAATTTATTTGATTTATTGATATCTATAATTCAAATCTCCATGAATCGCCTTTGTGACTCATATATAAGTATTGGTAAATATATTATATGAAGAGTTCAGTTGACCGAGATTATTTTCTAACACCTTTAATTAAATTCTAATATCCATAAATCGCCTCGGTAACATTGATCAGTATTTACAATGTCAAATGTATACTATATAAAGAGTTCAGTTGACCTCGATCTTTAACTACCCTTAAATCGCTTCAGTGACACTGATCCATACATAGTATTTCTTAAAGCGCCACAATGACAAAGACTTTGATAGAAATTTTCAGCTTAAAGCATTTAATATATATTTTATTTTTAATACTTTCATTTAAATAACCTATTTTTTTTTTTGCCTTATAGTGTAAGATGCAAAAAAAAAACTTCGATTTGAGGTGTTAATCCAAACAAAAGGAACGCGCTGCTGAACTCCTTTATTCAAATCGTGTGCTACGATTGAAATTTTATTGGCCATTATTCAAAATGTAGAAAAAATTGATATAAAAGTTAACTCCAAAGTACCTAATTTTATTTCAATAAATAAAAAGTTGCATTATTCAAGTTGCTTAAAAAAAANATACTCAATTTAAGTAAATTACTTAGTAATTAATTACTAGTGATTACTTAGGCATGATTGGTTTATACTTATTTTATATTTGTTTTACTTACCTATTACTTAAAAGCATTTGAATTACTTATTTTGTCAAATGCTTTACTAAATGATACTTTTTTTCACCTTCATATACATAAAGAACCGATGTCGAAATGAATTAGTTTTAAACCTTGAACAAGGGTTGGCTCAGATACTTCATAAGACTGCTAGCAGGCACCCAACTGTTGTTTCAATGTTGGCGGTTTAATGTCACGTCAAAGATAAAAATTGAGTATCTATCGGTTTTATGAGGGTATTTTCATAAAAGTATACGAAAAAAAAAAGAAATGAAGTCCAAAGTCCATATTGTAATTTTATTTATTTGTTTTGTTTTATTTATTAGATTTATTTTGGTTTGAAATTTGAAGTATAAGTAAAAATATCTGGACTGTTGCGTGGTCGAATCCGATTTAAGCACGAAATAAGGCTAAAGTAAATCTAAAAGGGGGTTATAGCCCCTTTTCCCCGTGTCCCTTTTATACTATCATTCTTAAAGATTTAAATTAGCAGATTAGCACCCCCGGGGGGAGGGGGAACTCTCAAATATTTTGTACGGGGACGTTCGGCTGAGGGTTCAAAAATTGTACCCGAATTAATGCTAGACTATGATCGAAATCCATACCTGAATAAATACTGCCCTTATATATGACACCCATAAAAATACTAATGTACAATGTAAATTTATTGTATAATTAGAAGAAAAAGGGACAAATTCTAAAATGTTGGATATAAAATTTGTCAATTCATAAAAGTGATTTTTTCTAATGAATCTTCTCACAATATTAATGCGAAATTGAAAAAAAAACAACCCAATTTAATACCAGATGTGTTGAAAACAGACCCAAATAAATATGAAAAGGGGAAAATGAGCATCAAATAAATACTAGAATTTGTATAATAAGCACCCAAATTTTTCCGCACGTCCCCGTATCTCGAGCCCGTATACCAATAGATAGAAAGTTACGTACCCCTGCGGGATTAGCACTTTTAAGAGGTTTTTAAATTTGATTAAAAAAGTTATAGGGCCTTCATAAAATATGGTGTAATTACAACGTTTAAATATTTTTGTTTATATATTGATACAAAATCAACATATTCTTAAGTAATTATATGACTCATATGTGATGTCATAGCATTTCATCCAGATGTTTGTATTTAAGGTCAGATTTGAAATTGTTGTACATGTTGTGTAGTGTGTGAATGGGGGACGCTTAATCTGTGCGCTTTAATAATGTCCAGTAAGTTACTATATTTATATTTTGTGAAGGATTTAAACATTTATATGCATAACATCAAAGATAAGTAAATACTTTAAAACTTGCTATTGCTAAAACAAATAATTTTTATATAAATATTTTGAACCGTGCACGCCTTGTTTTTTGTACTCTAGACATGTAATTCATTTGAGTGCTCAACGTGAAAATGTAATTTATTTATTTTGAATCATCATGCCCGAAAGAGNCTTTGTGACTCATATATAAGTATTGGTTAATATATTATATGAAGAGTTCAGTTGACCGAGATTATTTTCTAACATCTTTAATTAAATTCTAATATCCATAAATCGCCTCGGTAACATTGATCAGTATTTACAATGTCAAATGTATACTATATAAAGAGTTCAGTTGACCTCGATCTTTAACTACCCTTAAATCGCTTCAGTGACACTGATCCATACATAGTATTTCTTAAAGCGTCACAATGAAACACTAATTGGTCTTGTATCTTGTCCTAGATTTTGAGATCCGTTAAGACTTTTTAAGAGTCATTCCTGAAAATAATGATATGATGTTTTCACATGTATATTTTTGTCAGGTTCGTCGTGATCGGCATGAACAGGAAATTACGAATCTTCAGTGCAATAAGACGCCATTTTGAGACAATCAGAAAGAAAATAGATTTTTGTATTCCTTCTTAAAACTATTTATGTGCTATATCTTAATATTTGTTAGTACTGTTTAGTTTTTGAACTGAGCATAATAATATTTAACTCATTTCGGCCCTTAAACAGTCAATAAAGGTAAGAAATTAAATGCATGCATTTCACTTCGGAATCTAGCATTTCAATCACTCAAAAAAGTGATTGATTTACTTGTTATGTTTGAGTAATCAAATTACTCGCATCACAGTAATACGATTACTTATTCCAATTACATAAACTAGTAAATCTATTACTTTGTTTAGTAGTTATATGATTTTATTCTATAGCAAGTAATCATTGAATGTACTTGTTTTATTCATAATAAGTAATGGTCCTGCTTGATTCAATACCTGAAAAAAGTAAATAATTTACTAGTTTTGTGTATACAAATACTCATTTTAGTAATACAATTACTCAACCTACGAGTGGAATAAGTAGTTTCATTACTTGTTTCAGTCACAAGTAATACTAGATCTTGTATTTGAGCAACTTATTTTCAAGTATTAAAGTTACTTATTTCCATACTAATTTAAGTAAGCGTTTTTTTTTTAAATAAGTAAATTCATTACTAAGTAATTGGTATACTTAGTACTTCATTACTAAGTATTACTAGTCATGATTGGTAATTACTTAAGATTCTGACAACTTTAAATACTTAAATATTTACTTAATTTGAGTAATTGATTACTTGTTTTAAACAATAGTAAAAAATATTTTTTAGAGTGTTGGGAACTTAATTTCGTGGTTTTAACGAACTACGAAATCCACGAAAATTGGAACCCCACGAACAATAGTACTTTCACAGTATTCATCATTTGTAAATATCAATAATTCGTTTCCTAATATCAATAAATCATTTTTAAATATCAATAAATAATGTTGTATTTATTGATACCAATAAATGCTGATTTATAGATATCTATAAATATTTATTGATATCTATAAATGATTCATTGATATCTATAAATGATTTCTTGATATCTATGATTATTTATCAATATCTTTAATTTATTTATAGATATCAATAAATAGGGAATAGATTCCACAACGGCTTCCCATAAAGGAGCGTTTTGGCTACCCATAAACCGGTTTAACCCTTCCACTGGCTTTTGCTAGGGACGTTACCCAGTTTGGCTGCCCCGAGTTCCTATCGTTGTTAACTTTTGTCTTGTTTTTATTCCCGTGTATTTCCCTGGCAGATTTTGAAATGTGATTGTAATTTTCAGCCATAGCAGATGATTCCTGTTATACCCTGTGGACAAAAATAATAAACAGATACATGTGTTACTTACAACCCTCGTAATGAACTTAAATTTGTGAACAGATCCGAATCTAACGTTGTCAGCTTATTATTATCAAGTTTTCTGTAAAAGATAGAGTATTGGCCAAGGTTATCATTGGCATAAATATGTGTTATTGTGCTTTTATCTAAAATGTTTGCAAAAACCATAAAAGAGAATTTCGTTTCTCGGAATTGGTATCTTCATTTATTCGCGCTGTTTTAGATTTCCGGAGCACCTGTTGTTTTTTTTGAGTTTTGAGAGTTCACTCTGTTAGTGCTGTAGTAAGTTTTTTGTGTTGTATATGTAGTTGTTGTGTGGTGTGTGGGCATGTAGTGTCTTTGGTCTTCCGTCTTCTGGTATTCTTGATTTTGCCTTGTCTCTGGACTTTGATTTATGTAATCTTGTGCTTTGTTCGTTCGGTATTCTACTGCCGTTGTTCGGTCGACAGCACGATATTGTTGATTACTATGTGATATTTAATTTCCGGATGACAACAGTTCTGTCCCTTAACAACTAAAAATTGTTTTTACTCTACCGGATATGACTTTACTACCGGAGTTGACATTTTCAGAACTGCGGTTGTCCTATAAGACACAAGAGACCCTTACTCCACCGGTTCACCTGATCTCACCAATGGTTTTTTTGGGTCCGTGTTGTTAATCTGTATGCGTTTCTTCATTTTTCCTTTTTTTGTTTTGTCCCGTACTGGTTTGGTGTCCTTGTTTCTTGGTGTTTCCAATGTTGCGGTTGTGCATGTCTTTGACTGACGGTTCGGTTCTCATTTAATGTATACAGTGAGTTTTATTTTAACAGAGAAAACTTCTGTCCCAAAAGCTGCTAAGTCAGGGATTTGTTCATTCTTTTTTATTTTCATCCCTCCGAAAATTCTATGGCACTCACCATGACAGCATTGAAAAAAATTATGTGTCTGTATCCCAAGTAAAAATGGATATTTTCAGCCATTTTTCACGTCTTTAAGGATTAAACATAACTTGTTTTGACTCAGAACTGGATAGACTAACTGATAATGTGACGGGTGTCCCTAGCAGAGCAGGACATGTTTACCCTACCGTAGCACCTGATGTTACTACCAATTAACACTATGAGTGCCTTAGTTCTAAATGTTTTTTTTTTTTAATTCTGTGCCTTGTGGCCGTCTCACGCCCTTATTTTGCCATTGTTTTTCTGTGTTTCCATTATTGCTATGATTATTGACTTTGATTTTTATAATTGACACATTTCTTGTTCTTTTGGTATTCTACTACCATTGTTTTGAAAACCTATATTTTCATCCCTAGCAACCGAAAAAATAGGCATGTGAATTAAATTCATGAGAATCCCGCGTTGATGATTTTAATACAGAATGTAAAGGTCATATTAATTGCACATTCAAGTGCCATGAGATGTAGTAAAAATGAAAAACGAATGAACGAATCGAAAAATAGAAATGCAATGGGGCTTTCTTTAGTTAAAGTCTATGTTTTTTGTTAAGAAATTCATTCTGGAAGACAAAGTAAAAGGCAGGAGTATATGTTTTGGTTATTATGCGTTTCTTATTATGTTGCCCCAGACATGGTCGGGACGCCATATTGTTATTGGTGTGAAAAAGTTTGTCTGGCCGAGTTTTCAGATATACCAGAGTAGAATCATTTCATATTTGGCAAAGATTTGGATCAACATGAGTAGATGTGCATGCAGCTTTTTTTTCGACATGCCAATTAACGATTTTTTTACAAAATTATGCACGTATACCTACAGAAACTCAGAGTCAATTCTCTTAAATCACTGAAAAGACTTTATCATAAATCCAGCTATTAAAACGTTCAGTATGAATAGTAGATGAAATCTATTCAAAAATGAAATTTGAAAATTACTGCAACTATAAGGATGCCGGAATAAACGCAGTGTTGTCTAATTGAAACATATAAATCAGAATTTCTCTATTTCTGCGCTGTTTTCATGTTTCCTGAACAGTGGGAGAAATCGTTTCTCCTCTCTAGAGAGAATGTTGTTCTCGGCAGGTAATTGGCTGAAAATCAATTATGACGTCAAATATGTTTGCCGTTTTCTGACTTTACCATTGTGACGCCATGAAAAAAGGCGACCATGCCTGATGACGTCACGCTCAAAGAACACATTTATTTCGGATCATCAGAAAAGGGGGGTCATGTCTATGTCCAAAATCGCCTTGAAATCATTAGAGAAATAAAATCCACAACCGTATCTCGTGAGAAACGACATTTCTACACTCTCGATAGTTAAATTTTCAAACATTCCAAACGCTCGGCAAGCCTCGCGTTTAAAAATTTGAAAATTTAACTATCTCTAGTGTAGAAATGTCGTTTCTCACTCGATGCGGGTGTGGATTCTATATTTCTTTGCCTCTACTTGTGTGAATAATTTCGCATTTGACCAAAAGGTTCAATTTGACAGGATTTTCATAAAACTTGGTAGAGATGTTCAAGCTGATAATACCACGAAATCGGCTACCAAAATACGTGCAAAAAAATCAAATTTATGCAATATCTCAGAAACTGCTTAATAAATGTTCAGTAAGATGAAAGAGAAATTAACAGGACAAAAAATATAAAAATTGCCGATTTTTCAAAAACGGTCGCAAAAATCCGTAATAAAATTTTCAACTGGATCCGATTTCAATGATCGTTTATTTATAGGAAAATGTTGACACTGCGTAAATGATGCAATTGAAGAAGTTTTTGAAATGCCAAACAACTCCGCCAAAAAACGTCAAGACTGTAACTTTACCTCTAGGTAGATTTTGACGCAACAAAAATTTGGAATCATTGAATTTGCGGCCATTGGCGATATCAGCTTTTGCTTTCAATTGAAAATCTAATTATTATTGTTCTTCAAATTTTGTTCGGACTATCTAGAAAAAAAAAACGGTTTGATGTAATGAGATGAAACTTGGCATGTAGTTATATCACCATAACAAGAAGTGAAGGATACAAAAAAAATGGCAGCCATAAGTGCGTCAAAATTTTAACTTACATTTTCAAGACAGATTTCGGCGAGATGAAGTCAT
Organism: Modiolus philippinarum; assembly: GCA_002080025.1. Classification (NCBI taxonomy): domain Eukaryota; kingdom Metazoa; phylum Mollusca; class Bivalvia; order Mytilida; family Modiolidae; genus Modiolus; species Modiolus philippinarum. Next base: position 127,672 of record MJUU01022427.1, on the reverse strand, counting down.
CTATTTGGCTGTCAGAGGGTACATCAGCTATTGCATGCGATTGCAAATCTAGAAATGTCGCCGAAAATGTAGCCTCCTGACATATTATTTTTGTATTGTTTTTTTTTTTATTGTGATCCTTTATTATTATTGTTCTTCCATGCATTCTTGTCCGAATTATTTTGATAAATCGGCTTGATGTAATCAAATGAAACTTGGCAAGCAGTTAGATAACAATAACAAAAGTGCAGGAAAAAAATTTCAAAGTGGCTAACATCTTCAAGATGACCTTCACTCTAAGAAAACTCAAAATGCAGACCGTTGATACATAAACGACAACAAAAGTGCGGGGATTAAAAGTTCCAAGAATTGTAAGAAAACATTGATGCATGGAATTGTTTTTAGTCTAATAAAAAGTTCAAAACAGCCACTTTTTCATTGCCAATGGCAAAAAGTGAAATATTAAAAAGTCGCTATTGTCCTGAATTGGTAAAACTATTTTCGTAAATGGTGGTTTTTAATGGGATATGACCCATGAAAGACCGATGAAACACCTCTACTATCATTTAACGTCAAAATATAAACTACACTCAAATTGTGTCGGACAACGTACGTTTCAAGACGTTTCTGGTCTATAAAACTGAATTAACAGGCACATGCTTTCGACAAAAATTAGGTCGGGATATCTTTGAATTTACTAGCAATTCTACTACTTTTCCTACCGTTTAGTTAAAAAAAAAGAATAATTTTACTTGCTTGTAAATTTCTATCTGATCTTCAAATCGATTCTTTGCAATACCTATTAGACCGCACTTTTTGAGTGACAAGAAATTGTTTTATTTAAACTGTTATCAATGCACTTATTTGATGAGGAAAACTCTGCAAATAAATCACCAACATCTATATTATAAACTGTTGTCCTTCACTTTGAAGTCATAATTGTATTTTTCGTACATAAGATGACATTGATTCTTTGTGACTAATATAAATAAAACACATGATTTTATATTCAAAACATTTGTAATCATTTTGACATTTGATATTATTACTTACAGAAACCTCAGTTCTGTTTGATATTGTAATGTCCCGGGTTGTACTTCTGTTAAATTGTTATTCCCTAAATCTCTGAAATTTGAAAATTAAACTACATGCATCTCATACTACAGAAGTTTCACTTCTTTGTCAATCAAATAAAGAACCAGTCTTTTCAAGACAAAAAAAACCCAAAGTAATGCAGGCATCTGAATCTGTGTTTCAACCGTACAATCAAATTAATTATTAATTGATTAGAAATGTATCAAGAATATATATATATAGCAAGTATATAATAGCATGTATTTCATCGATCTTTCATGGTCACATCCCATTATAAACCACCATTTATGGAAATACCTGTTCATCAAAACATATTAAAAGTAAAACATTCGCTAGACCATGAAGACAAAGCAGAAAAGACAAGGTAACTAAGAAAGGCACCAAATTTGTATTATTTTAAGCAGAGAAAATTTACGTTATAATATTGTCAGGTTGAATAAATATTATGGCTTTAATTGTTCCGAATTATTTTTCATCAAATGGTGTTTTGATGAAAAGATGTTTTGCCTTTAAACATCCTTTATGTGTTTTCCAGTAGACAATAGTGATTCCTATGGAAACAAACTGTGCACCGCTTTTTGCTGACCTTTTTCTTTACTCGTACGAGGCCAAGTTTTTACAAGGGCTTATTCAAAGAAAACAAAAACATTTAGCTTCCGTTACATAGACGATGTCCTTTCTCTTAATAATCCTGAATTTAAGCACTATTTACATCAGATCTGTCCAAATTCAAGATATTTGTCAGTTAGTAGGAAACATGTAAATTTACCTTTTGAATTCTTAAAATTTTGAATACAATAGGTCGGAAGGATACAATTTAGACATAATTGGGTTCTGTACAAAAGTCCCCATTAATTTGGTCACAAAGTATATGAGGTACAACTCTTCTTGTGCACCTTGGTGGAATTTAGATTTTTTAAAATTTGGTTGTATTTATTGTTATTTCCAAAATCTCGCGCAAATTTGGAAATTATGGAAGAATTCTTTTTGGACTACTTTTGAATTATGGCTTTCCATATCATTTGATTTGAATGCTGCTGATGAGAGGTTATTACTTGAAATATGTGTACAGCATAACGAAATTTACTATTTGTTGCAACTTCGGACTTTTTTTGAACCATTAGGCCGATGCAACTGCTGGTGGACCAGATGTCCCCGAGGATATTCACCAGCCAAACAGTCAGACTTGTATGACATGAGAATTTTACCTTGCATGTTATTGAAATTAACTGTTATTATAAAACTTCGAACCACTTAAAAATACTGAGGCTTCATTCCGTGTATGGCACTCCGTAGATGGCCTTGGTACTGGATTTGGCATCCTATTTCGATATTTTTGGTAATGAGTACTACTTTTGGATTATGACTTTCCATATTATTTGATTTTATTGCTGTTGAATGTCGTTACTCCTTGAAACACGTGTACAGCATAACGACATTTACTGTTTTAATGCAACTTCGGTATTTTTTGTAATTTTAGAAGGCCTTCTAGTAAATATTTCACCAGACGTTTCAGTAGTGAAGAGGTTTTCCATTTTTATCTATTTTGTTTAATTTTTTTTGGTAAAGGCAGAATGAGAACACACCGTTTTATAGCAGTAGTGGTTAATTATCAAAGTATCATTATACCAACCGCCTTATCGGGCGGTACTGTATATAGGGCTTAATATGCGCGGTACGAAATTTTCGCAGTTTTCAGTGTTTGATTTATTTGCGGGGTTTCATTTTCGCAGATTTTTAGCAAAAGTCTTAACGTTCATTTATATACAGGTTTACAGTGAAATATTCGCGGGTATGAATTTTTGCGATAACCGTTTTAAACGCGAATAGCGCGAAAATTCATACTCCGCGAAATATAACAACCATATGGTATATAATGATCATGGTGCAAGTTCGTCCGTTCGTCCGTCTGTTCGTCCGTCCGTTCGTTATTCAGTCCACCAAAGGGTACACACTTTGTGGCAGGAACTCCTCCTGGTGTAATTCAATGAAAATTTAAAGATTGTTCAGTGGCTATTGTCATTGTGTGTAAGCTGAGATTGTGAGCTGTTTTTAGAAGTTTTCAGAGTGTATCAATTTACCAGTAAAATTACCTATTTTTAAGTGTCGCCATGTTTATCATGTGAACGCAAAGACATTTTCTATGCTAATCCAAAACCAGGATAACTACAAACTATGCATTTAGAAAATACTCACAAATGAATGACACCAGCCAATGAGTCAAACAGACCAACATCAATTTGTATTAGTTCATTACCCGATAGATCTCTAAAAAATATAAATGAATGTCTGCTGTTAATAATTTCTAAAGTGATGTGCATGATGCGTTTTGCGAATAAGTTTTGCATTTGATACGAACAATATAGCAGACGAAAAATGGACGAGGTAAACTTGTTGGCGAATCTATTATTGGCGACAATATTTGGAGTATCAGAAACAAAAACTCTTTTATTCTTTTTATCGGTAGTTTACTAAATCATTCAATAGAGCAGATTTTGAAAAAATAAAAATTTAATCACCAAGATATCATGAAAACGACTATGAATAGTAAAGCAATTTTTGTATATGTTTATTTCTCATGTTGTTTACAGTGATGCGCTGATTGATAATGTAGGCGTGACCAAAAGTACTTTATGCCAATATTTTTACGAATTCAGACAGTACAAATACTGAAAATATTTGCCCTACAAGATAAAAAAAAACTAATACAAATTACCAATAATTATGCATAATACAGAGAGGCATATAAAATCGGTATTCCATTCAAAAATACTAACAACCTGACATTCACATATATTAAATACTAAACATTTAATCAAAGCAAAAAGGAGAAATTGAAAAAAAAAAAACTACTGCAAAAAGTAACAATGAGTGAAACTTTTCCCTGATTAAATTTATCCTTGTAGTACTATTATACTGCATTCTATGTTCCAAATGATGTCGAGGCTTTGTCAGCTGCCGATCAGTGCGACAACAACAACAATCATATAACAGCTGACTGTGCAAAGGACATTGAAAATTTATTTTAACTTAACAATCCTTTTGTGGCGTTCTTGTTTCTTTTTTTTTTCATTTGTCTTGTCTTTGTAAAGTTGCCCCAATTTGTGTTAAACATGACTGGCCTTTTTTTTATTTTTGATTTAAGAATTTCCCTTTTTTTAATTTTGTCATCCGTATTCATTTGCTGATGTATTTGTTTTCGAGTGCACCAAATGTTTTCAGTAAAACGGTTGAGCAAAATTCTAGCCCCAAATTTCCAAAGGTATTGCATCAGGAGAGAAGGAGTTGTTTCTTCAGACAGTACAAATAATGGACATTAGCAGACCATTCAGAGACCTTTTAGAGAATACTGTGCAACGGGGCTACCACAGCATAGGTGTGCTCTAAAGCATGAGGATTTCCGGAGTGAATATGAGAAATCGAATTGCTTGGTCTTCAAGTATTTGGTACATATGTACAACAGTTAAACTGATAGAGTGTACGAAAGCCGGAAGGGGACTTCCGAGTTCCGACTTCTGACTTCTTACTTCTTACTTTTAACTTCTTACTTCTTAGTTCGATGTTGCAATTCGGAAAGGTAGTCTTTCCGAATTTAAACATCGACTTTGGCATCTACTTTTGTCAATTGTCAGAACTAAAGGTTTTATAGTTTATGGTTAATTGCGAAAGCAATAAAATGATAGATTGAATGGCATTTAATATTCTACTTTCAATATTTCAGCCAAAATCGAAGACGAGAAAAGGTTTATTAAAACATGATTTATTTGGGAAAGGGAAAACACTGGGAGGGGAGAATTCTTGTAAAAGGGGATTAAGGGGGAGTGAGCCTTGCAACCGGTTATCTTCAGACTACAGGACTGCTGCAAGGATTCTCAAACGTGAACGGCCTTGTATTTTATGTGTAATAAGCGATGTGTTTTATTTTTATTATGTCCGATAAAAATAACGGGTAAATGTATTACTTATTCAATTGTCTACACAAAAATTGCAGATACAGCAAATCGTGTTCAACTTAGCATTAGTAACACACACACACACACCCTTAAAAGTTGTTGAGTAATACTCTTTTACAACCCTTGAAAACGATTAAGCTTGTATTGTAAAGCTCTTTTGATTTAGGCAGGTATGATAACAAAGTTAGAGTGGATGCTTGGGAACGTACACGCTTGCTGGATTTAAACACAGGCCCCTGTCAGACATCGTAGTATTATGTCAACTGCTGTAATCATACCTTTAAAAAAACGAAACTACATTTATTTCAGAATTAGCATGAACCAAAGTCCACAAACTCTGTCAGAGTCTTATTTAAAGATTTCCTAGTTCACTTTATTGTAAGTGCGCAGATGGAACTAAAAGGATGTAAATAACAGTCACCCCCAGTATTTTTCGATTGTTTTGTTTTGTTTATTTTATTTATACTTTTTTATTGTTTTAATTTGTTTTGTTTTTGTTTTTGTTTTGTTTTTTATTTTTTGTTTTTTTATTTTTGTTTATTTTTAGTTTTTTTTAAATATTTATTTAGACAGTTTTGTACTTCTAGGCATCGGGTATGTATAATTTTACACATTCTCTATACAATTTCCCCAATTCAGACGTAAAATCTGTCCCATCCAGGAATAAAAAGACTTGCAATTATTCATTATGAAGGTATGAACAATATATTTTAATCATCACAGCTTGGTGCTCATTCCATGGTCTACATGCTGTCATAGATCCTCCAAATTCTTTCTCACTTCTTACTTCTAATTTCTTACTTCTTACTTCTAACTTCTTACTTCTTACTTCTAACTTCTAACTTCTTACTTCTAACTTTTTACTTCTTACTTCTTCCTTCTAACTTCTTAACTTCTTACTTCGTACTTCGATGTTGCAATCCGGAAAGGCTAAACAACACTGACTTCGGTATTAATATTGTAAATGTCAGGACTGAAGTTTCATTATATTATTCCTTTAGTTTATGACTAATATGCAAAGGCAATAAAAATTGATTGATTGGTTGAATGGCGTAGAACGTCCTAATTTCAACATTTCAGCCAAAATCCAAGACAAGAACAGATTTATCAGCATGATTAGATTAATGATGAAGGGCGACTCAGCCTTGCAATCTGTTACCTACATACTACGGGACTGTTGCAAGGATTCCTTAACGTGAACGACAGTGTCAATTTCTAAACGGTTAAAGACTTTAATATTTCTTGATCTGTTTTTTCTATTTCATGCGCGTAGTTATTTAGAAGTAATGCGGTATGAGTATATAGGCAAATGTTTTGGCGGTAATCAAGTTATCGTGGTTTCCACACTAAACAGGTTTATAGTATTAGTTTTTTTAATATTTCATACATACATGTATATTGTTTTCTCTTTTCTCGTTGTAGATTACTTTGTATGTGTTTATCCATATTGTTCCTGCCACAGTCGGAGTTAAAGCCAGATTTGCTTTTTCAATTTTTAATTAAATCTTTGCACTAGCTGTTTAGTGTGGAACTCATACCCTGATTGGTGTTTTAGTCTTTATTTAGTTAAGAAATATTTTATGTTCGGATGAGCGAAGCAAAGGAGAACATAATGTATTTTTGTGTGTAATAAGCAATGTGTTTTATTTGCATCGTGTTCAATAAAAATAACGGTTAAAGGTGTGCATTAACCTTTTTCACATAGATTCATTTTCAGTTGTTTTAGATACATGCAGTTTCCAAGTTTTATGGATAATATTATTTTAGCGAAGAGTACTGAAAGTGCCTCACATTCGTTTTAGAATTTTCAAAAATCAGCATTAAAATCTACCCCTCCTGGAATACTAGGCAAGTAAAGGGATGCACCATACATTTTAAGGATGAGAGTTGGGTGTTCATTCCCTGCTCTACATACTCAGTGTTGTTTAATCTAAGATTCATGAATCACAAATGAACACAAGAGTAAATGGATTAATACGGTCACAGTTTAATTAGTATTGCGTGAACACGGTATGACAAGATGAACGAAACAGACCGCCAGATATTACCGGAAAGGTTTGGGCAAGCCTGTGCTTCGCTGGAACCAACGAAAGCTACAATCCTCCACGATACCCTAATAGAGAGATTGTCAGGACAACGAGCTCCGTATGATCGCCTGCATTCACACCACGAACTCTCTGGTAATTTCAGAGAGTCCAATAAGTTCCGAAATGGTACCAAATCAGGAACTCGCCTCTCTGGTAACAAAGATGACCAACCATACCATATATATAATAATTATTTATAACCCTTTATTACCATGAGTCCCTGTGGTACCACAGGAGAATACCCAGAATATGAGCTCCCATACAATGTGGATGTTCAATAGTCCCATGTTCATCTTGCCATATCCCGCTCACCTAACCACTGTGACATTTTATTTTATTACATAGTAAATTAAAATTACATAGCTGATATATGTAGAATCATAAAAGAGAATATTTCAATTAATAAAATTAATGTCAATGATGCAAATCAATAAAATTAATGTCAATAATGCAAAAGAAAATCAGGTGTATGTATGCAAAATATTTCAAGGTTTAACCTGACTGTCAGTGATGAAAATTTAAAGTTCAGATTGATTTATTCAAACTACATTAAGAGAAAATGAATGCAACGGAATGTCAGTATTACGACCTGTTGATATGAAAATACACACAATAAACTGTTTAAATGTACTCCATACTATGGTATCTGTTGAAAAATCACTTAGGAAATGTCCATCACTGTCGGAAATTTCTTCCTCTAGTTTTAATATACTGCCATCATCTGTCCGAGCTGGCGTCACAGGCATGCTGCAGACTGAAAAATTAACAAAACAGCAGCAGAAACATTCCTTAGATTAAGTCATTAAGACTGAGCATTGACGGGGAGGTGGGTGGGAATTTTGTTTAAGAGAAGCCGATCGGCCTCGTTGCATGAATGAGAATGAATATTGTACTACAGAACACATGTGTGTTCAAGGCGGAGCAACGACCAGTTTGACAGGCGTGAGAAATTATATTTCTAGCTGGCACGTGTATATTACTTTCACTTATATTAAATCAGTTTATCTTTCATCGATAAACTTTAATATCTTTCAAAATATTTCTAACATCTTACCTCTTACTTCTAACTTCTTTCTTCTTACTTCTAACTTCTTACTTCTTACTTCTAACTTCTTACTTCTTACTTCTAACTTCTTACTTCTTACTTCGAACTTCTTACTTCTTACGTCTAGCTTCCTACTTCTTACTTCGATGTTGCAATCCGGAAAGGTAGCCTTTCCGGATTGCAACACTGACTTCGGTATTAATATTGTCAATGTTCGGACTGAGGTTTCATTATATTATTCCTCTAGTTTATGACTAATTGCAAAAGCAATAAAAATTGATTGAAGGATGGAATAGCGTTTAACGTCCTAATTTCAACATTTGAGCCAAAATCCAAGACGGGAACAGCTTTTCTAAGACATCAGGGTGTAGTTAGAGTCAGCCTCGCAACCCGTTAACCTACATACTACGGGAATGTTGCAAGGATTCTTTAACGTGAACGGTATTGTATCTTTTGTATGTAATAAGCGATGTGTTCTATTTGCATAATGTCTAATAAAAATAGTGGGTAAAGGTTTGCATTTAGAAATACAATGTATTAACTTATTCAATTTTCAATAACAAATTGTAGATACAGAAAATCGTGTTCAGCTTGCATTGGCCCCAACTCTATAATCCTGGAAAAGAGTTTTAATTAATCTTTTTTTAGCTCACCTGACCCGCCCGTCCGTTAATTGTTCACATTGTGATCATCTCCTCTGAAACCAATTAAACAATTCAAGCAAACTTTACAGGAATAATCGGTATGGAAGGTGATTAACAAAACTGCTCATTCCGTTCTGAACCAACACAAAACATACCTGCCAGCGAGGAACATAGTTTAACATTGGACCCTATTGGAAAAAACATCATTTTCGTCATCTGCTGAGAAATTCTGGAGACAAATTCAACCAAACTGTACTGGAATGATGTCGTATGGAAGTTCCTTAATGTACACGGATTGCACATTTCACTACAAAAGTCAAACTGTCTAAATTTACCAATTTTTGTCTGATTTTGTCTGAAAAATTACTCGACATTTTTTATGGTCTGGAATATTTTAAAAATTCTCGACTTTGTCTGAATTTTTCTTAATTATTTCTTAAAATTCTCGACACTATTCTTAATTGTCTTGACGCATCTCTCGAAAGTATGAAATTAGTCTGATTGTGTCTCGACAGTCTGAACTGAGAATGAATTTGTCTCAACACATTCTTAACTATATAAATAATGTCTCAAATAGTCTCAACTTATTTTTGATGTTCTGAATATGTCTTGATTTATTCTCGACAGTCTGAACAGAGTCTGAATATGTTTCGACATATTCTTGACAATCTAAACAATGTCTCAATATGTCTCGACATATTCTTGACAGTCTGAAGATTGTCTGAATATGTCTCGACATATTCTCAACTGTCTAAAATGGTCTGATACGGTCTAGATTGTATGAAGACAATTAAAAGAACACTTTGATTTAATTTGTAAAATAAATTTCTGATGAAATTGCAAATCTAAAATAAATAAGAATAGAAATTAATTTATTAAAAATAATAAAATTTCAAAAATTTATAAAAAAGGGGTTCTAACTGCCAACTCATACCATTAAACTGCGTGCAATATACTAGTTCAACAGGTATTAACCCCTCTTATGCATTTAGACAGAGGGCCATGGTCACAACCTAAATCAACTAATAGACTAAATGAGGAAAATAAATACGTACATTATACTATGTATAAGTTACATATACTCACCAAATTATAAATCATTTGATATGTATCTGCCATTTGATGCGCAGTAAAATGATGTTATGTCTGCTTTTCTATAAACGAGTACTTAATCTGTCCTAGAAAACCATTTTAGCTAGCACATAAAAATACCTTGCTAGAATTAAGCAGACATTTGTACAGATTAATTCCACAGGAATATGATCCTACGTCTGGGCAAGTAATCATAGGGGAGCGCATTCAGTTTAAAAATCCAAGTAATTACTCATTCGGCACATATCTATATTTTAGATCTGTTACAACCCACACTGAATGAAGAGTCAACATCTCTGCTCATACCATTCTTGAATATTATGATGATTGTTTCAAGTATAATATTTAATCCACATACCCAGAATTTAAATTGAGATAGTAAATATAGAACTTATTAAGTAAGAAGTCTGTGAAGGGTATCTAAATTATTTGTCCCAACAAGGACAATGAGCAAGCAGTTTGTATAGTCAATTTGAAATCTTAACAGCAGAAATTTAATGACGTCTTCAGTAGTTCTTAGGTTTCCCTCCTTATTAGCTTGACTCATAAAATTTTCGTTTTTATTCACAAATATAAAAAATGTTGGGGGGGTGGGGGGGGGGGCTCTTCCTACTAATGACATGCATGATTAATTTATCAATCCAGGATTGGGAAACAATTTAACAGCATTATCAAATAAGGAGAACTGTTGAGTCTTCAAGAGTATATTAGATTTGTATGTTACATACATAATATGACACTGCTTGTATATTGCACTTACACAATAAAATAATTGATGAATAGGTTTACCTGAGACAATGCCACTCACCTGTGACAATCTCTTTTTTGGAGGTATTTTTAATGTTTGTTTGTATTCCTGTATACATGTACATGTAGTCTTAAGGTTTACCTGAGACAATATCACTGACCTGTGACAATCTTTGTTTATTGGAGGTGTTTTTAATGTTTGTATTTATTCCTGTATACATGTACATGTAGTCTAAATCTCAAATTTGATTGCAGAAAAAATGTAAAATATAACATGCATAGCAAATTATATATGCCTTTATATAATGTAGGAAAAAATTCATATTAACATACATCGGCAAACGAATACCGAAGCAAGAACGAGGAAAGGGGAAATTCTAAAAGCATAAATCCAAAATCACGGCAATTCACAGCAACACGAATTGAGACAGTATGACAAAGACATAACAAGCAAACAAAAATGAACAAAAAAACCCCAAACTAAAGCACTAGCAGTGTGAACCCCTATAAAAACTGAGGTATCATCAGGTGCTCCGGAAGGGTAAGCATGATCTGCTCCACGCGTGGCACCCGTCACACTGCCGGTAAAAAGTCCGATTTAGTCACAGTCGGTGTTAGTCCGGTAACAAACTCTGGATCTACCCAAAGATATCTGTTCTCATTTGTGAAACAGAAACATTGTAATGGTCTGTCAAATCGTGGTGACGACCGTAAAACTTCTGAAGTGACAATTGCAACAGTGACTGCACATACCCTTGATGTATAAGTTTTTGAGACAGTAATTTCGCTCTGTTGACAAAATCGCTGTACAAACTACAGGCACGGCAATAGCAAATAAGTTGTGAAATGTATACGCCATATCCCGGAGAAATGGGAATATTACTGCTCAAAAACGGGGTGTTCACTATTTGAAAGTCGAAATCATCACGCTTGTCGTAAAGTTGTGTTTTCAGACGTCCAGAGTTGTCAATGTAGAGGTATATGTCCAGGTATGATGCTGATGATGGTGTAAAAAGGATATATTATTTGTAAATAGCTTTAGCCATGTATAGAGATAATTACTATGACAAATGTTGACAACACAATTTTTCTGTAATTGTGAAAATGTGAAGATAATTAAAATACATGTATTTGTAAAAAAAAATCCTTGAAAAGTTGACAATCCGAGTGAAATTGAAGAAACCATAATTTTTTTCCATTGCATTTTTAATGTTTTTATTTTGCTTTATTTGTTTGATGCCTTATTAGTATTATCCAGACCTTTTGATCATGGTTTTGTGACATTTATTAGTATTATCCAGACCTTTTGATCATGGTTTTGTGACATTATTGAAAATAAAATGCTTTATTTTATTACATAAATACTAAATATGAATGTATTAAATGACAATTTTACATAATTGTAGAAATGGAACACAATTCTAGCAAAATAAGCCAAGAATATAGTTTAAAACAGACAAGATAAATAATAAAAAAATGATAACAAAAAAGAAAATTTATTAAAGGTGAGACATTCCGTTTTCTATACAAAATTAAGAATATCGCGAACATGTCGAGAAATTTCTAGACAAAATTAAGAACATCGAGAATATGTCGAGAAATTTCAGATATTATGCATAATGTTAAGAATGTCGAGAATTTTTTCAAGAATTTTTCATGCATATTTAGCCTGTCGAGAATGGTTGAAGAAATTTTTGGACAAAATTAATACAATTAAGAATTTGTCGAGAAATTTCACTCATACTAGAGAATGTTAAGAGTGTCGAGAATTTTATCAAGAATTTTTCATGCAAATTCAGACTGTCGAGAAATTTTAAGACAAAACTAATACAATTAAGAATTTGACGAGAAAAATTAAGCACAAAATCAGACATTTAAGAATGTGGAGTATTTTTCAGACAAATTCAGACGAAAATTGGTAAATTCAGACAATTTGACTTTTGTAGTGCTTTGTTCCGATTTAACAAAAAACATGGCCGCCAGTACGGAACATAGTCACGCAAAGAAATCACTACACTTTTAGAATCAAAGACCCCCTCTAAATTGCCACGATTAGGACAGAATGTTGCCATGGAAATATAATTTTTCTGTGCAATCCCCCCTTGCGTTTTCCATTTTCCCAGATTGATTTTGCATTCAAAAATATGTTCTCGTCTTGAATTAAAGTTGAAATATTGCTAGTTGGACGCTAGACACCATTTAATCGGTTGTCCTATTCGCAAAGTCCTTTTTAGCTAGGATCATATATGAGAAGTCTTACTTACAATCAAAGTATTGATACTATTAAATATTGGGTTGAATGTCCTTTGTCTGTCCAGGTTGCAACTTGGAAGTAAGAAGTTAGAAGTTAGAAGTAAGAAGTAAGAAGTTAGAAGTAAGAAGTACTAGAAGATGGTAATATTTTGAAATATATTTATAGAATAATATGTGAAGCAGGGAATGAGCTCCAAGCTCTGATCAGTAAAACTGTATTGTTCATCCCTTGAAAATAAACAATTGCAAGTCATAATATTCTGGAAGGGGGAAGATTTAAGGATGTATTGGCACCGCTCTCAGTTAAAATCCAGCAAATGTGTACGTGTCCATGCATCCACTTCCTTGATTTTCTGGACTGGGTGATAAGATTTTCCTTCCAATTTTATCTCTCTTACCTTGATGAACTAAGTTCCACCATACAACCCTTTATCGTCTCGAAGGGGGTGTATAAAAGGAGGATGAACAAAAACCAAATCAATCTTTTCCGACTGCAAGAATTTATCTTCCAAGGGCTATTGCACAATTGAACACGATTTCCTATATATGAAGTTTTCTGTCAATTGAATAAGTTTATATTTCAAAATGCACACCCTAAACTGTTGTTATCTAAGACATAAAAGGGGGTCTTGAAGGTGTCCTGGCCTTTTTTTTGTTTGTTTGTATTTTTTTTTGTTTGTTTTTTGTTTTGTTTTTTGTTTTTTTCTTGTTTTTGGAGAGGGAGTCGTGAAAAAAATACCCCTTTATAATAGGAGTGATGCGTGACTTCATAGAATTTTTAACGTGAAAGCCACATATATATAACATTGATGACATGCACGATGGGTTCCTCAGGACCCAGATAATACACAAATACAAGACCTTTGACGCCCAAGAAGTAGATAACTGGAGGTAAGGCTAACCCCTGCCCCTCAACCCCTTTATCCAGTGGTATTTAAAATTATTCTCTCCCCAGTGTTTCTCTGTTCCCAAATTGATTGTTATCGTCTTGAATTATAGTTCAAATATTGCTAATAGAAAATCTAACACTATTTAAGCTATCATTCAATTTTCATTGATTTCGCGTTAGGTCATAAACTATGAAACTTTCAGTACTAACAAAACTGACAAAATTAAATATCAAAGTCGATGTTAAAATCTGGAAAGGCTACCTTTCCGGATTGCAACATCGAAGTAAGAAGTAAGAAGTCAGAAGTTAGAAGTAAGAACTAAGAAGTCAGAAGTCGGAACTCGGAAGTCCCCCTCTGGCTTTCGTAAGAGTGTGATGTTTAGTGATGTTTACATAAGATATCTTATGTGTTTATATATATAACAGGTTGTGATATGATTAAAAATATGAAAAAGAAAGGAAATGGGGTAAATGTTAAGG
>MJUU01022427.1:76485-112757 GCA_002080025.1 Modiolus philippinarum | reverse complement strand
CAACAAAAACCAGAAGTAAAGATTTAACAACAATGCTGTATTTATATCCTTTACGAATAAGTTTGTGCAACGTATTAATAAGTTTGGAAGGACAATTTTTGAATTTATGCGCTTTGTAAATGATATTGCCATAGACGTTTGGATGTGGAATGCCCTGATGTAAAATAGCCCTGCATCTAGAACTGAATTGTCTTAATAAGTCAATGTTTTTATAATAAAATTTAGAGAATGCTTTTATCAATTTATGATATCTAATCCCTTGATGCAGAAGTTTTTCAGTGAGACAAAGATTTGGCTCGTTGAAGTCAGAAACATCACTACATACTCGTGCATATCAAACAAGTTGTAAAATGTAGATCCCGTAATAAGGGCTCATGAAACATCGTCGTCGAGATGGGGAAAATTAACTATAGGGAAGGAGAAATCATCCCTTTTATCATAAACCTTAGTGTTTAACTTTCCTTGATTTATTGATATATCAAGATCAAGTAAAGGAGTATAATCAGTACTGCTATTAGATTTATTTAAAGTGAGTTCTGCAGGATAAATTTCATCTGTAAATTTAGAAAATTCAGGATTATTTGAGGCCAAAGTATTTTTTCCCATGAATTGTGACTCGTAGCAATAAAGAAATAAATCCTCTATGAGAGGTGCACAGTTGGTACCAATAGGAATACCTATTTTTATGTCGATAGACTGTATCACCGAAACGAACAAAAATATAATCAAGCTTTTATCATATACTGACAAGTCCAGTTGGTATATTTGTCATGTTTGTCGTCACTGAAAAACGATTTAAATGTATTGCAACAAATGAACTTACATCCTGATTTTTTGAAGGACCATTTGATCAAATACGAAAATTTCTCTTTGATGAGTGTATGCTGTAATGTAGTATAAAGGTTAGAAAAATCATAGCTATCGACGGAGGTTTATGCTTCATTAACAGATCGAAGTCTTTCCAAAACTTCTACCGAATTTTTAACACTCCAAAAGTAGTGAATTCCACTGTATTCATAACATGTGTTGCTAAAATTGATGGCGAGATTTTTTATGGTAGCAAGTGCACTGGTCAATAAAACAGAAATATATGTAGTAGAATATTTACTTGATGCCGAAAGGATTTTTGTGAAGTTTAGAAAGCCAATACATAGTAGGAATGCTTTTATAATTAGAAGTTGCTTTAAGTTCAGCTGTAGCTATCATGTGATCATCAATTACTATTGACGTGGTAGCTTGAATTGGTAATTTAATTCCGAAGCACCTCGATGTAATACTTACGTCAAACAACGACCACATTATAGGCTGCTTTATCTGCCGGAACAAGTATATACTCTTTTCCCAAATCTTAAAACTTCCGTTTAATTTTTTAAATCGCAGGAATGGTATTCTGCTGCTTATAATGTGTTTTAAAAGGATTTATTCGGATATCAACAACTTCAATGCATTTGTTAATGAAAGTGTCTATGATTTTTTTATCCGCATTTTCTCTTTTACACCACTTTTTACATAATGATATGACGGTTTTTTTAATGACTTCACGAAAGTCCTTCCAAATGATTTTTGAAGGAGGACGATATTTTGGTCCTTTTTGGAGTCATATTGCATTTCACTAGCGCCTACACCTCCATTTAATTAAAGGTTTGGGGATGCATTACATCTAATATTCTATTGTCTAATATTGTTTTATCTAAACTGCAAAGCTTTTTTGGCAATTGAATTTGCACCTTCGTTAATGGCATACCACTGTCGTAAGAGGCTTAGTGGAGCACCTAAAGGCTTCTCAATGAATCTTTGTTCGTGATTTAAGTATATAAAAAGCGAATGAAATCTATAAAAAAGCAAGTTGATGTAACAGATTTTGAAAAAATCTTCAGTCATTTGGTTATTTTTTAAAAGGATGAAGTTATGTCCTCTATATTACAACTATTTTAAGTATCAACTGATGTTTTAAAGCGACTAATTAGATACTCACAATTTTTTCAGATTTGTCAGTGTATCAAATATTCCAAATTTTAATGTTGTTAAGCGGTTAAAACATAGCAATCTATAATGAACAAGAAAAAAAACAATGATAGCATTCTTATAATGAGGTTAATAAAAAATGCCCAACAGTTTTATCAAGAGACGAAAATCAAGGGACAACTACGGAATGGACAAAATTGTCAACCACTTTGGTCCTGACTGGTTACAGGCATTTCAGAAGAAATGTTGGTCGACCAGTTTTATAGCATACGTGGATTTACATTGCGGAAATATACGGTAGCAACTAAACAGCAATTGGACGCAAATTAAAATTTACTTAACAATAACAATGATGTGTTAAGTACAATACAGAGGGTATTCATCAACCAAGTAACCAGTAGTTCGGTGCTGGTCAAAAAAACGATTTATTTAAAAACTTGCATTATCTACATTTAACAAATTTTGTTCAAATCTCACTCGTGCATAGCTCTGTCTTTAACACATATGTCGGTTTCTGGATTTCCAGTTGTTTTGATTTGAAGAGACATAATTTGTCGAAATGCGTATATGCAGAGACTAAATTAACGGAAACCTTTCTATTTGGTTATTTATTACCACTGGGCCGATGCCTCTTCTGGTGGATCGTTAGTCCCCGATGTATTCATTAACCTAGTAGCCATTACTTCGGTGCCGGTCCGAATACTGATTTATTTAAAAACTAAAAACCACATCAAAATCAGACAAAATTTTATTCAAAACTAAGGAGTATATTCCTCAAGCATAGCTCTGTCCTTAGCTGATTTTGGCTTTTCTATTTCGATCTTTTTAATAATTCGTTCTCTATCAGCTCTTACACATATTTCGGCTGATGGATTTCCAAATATTTTGATTTGATCTGCACTGAAGAGACATAACTTAGTCGAAATGCGCATATGCAGAAGCTAAATTGACTGTAACTTCGGTATTTTGTTATAAGTCAATATATACTATTATGTTGCTTCCATTCACAAATACTTATTAATATTTTATCTTGAAATATTTCGCGGGTTATCAAAAACCATTTTTTCTATAAAAGCATATGACTATTCTCTTGATTACAATGTTAAGCATTGGTATAAAGGTAATGCTAATGCAACATTTATATAACGGATGTTTTGATTGGTCAAAATCGACTGTCAATTGGATTTGACTATCAAAATATCCGTTTACAGCCTCCGCTATGCGTCGCCTGTAAACCGAATTTTGACCGTCAAATCTACGATTGACGCACTCGGGTATTCAAATGATGTACTGTTATTCTAAATTATATTTATTCTTGTAATAAGCTCCCATAATTATACCTAGTTGACCTAGTTTTTTTTACTATTTTTTTCAGTTTGTTCTAAACTATGCATCTGCAGAAACTCAATTTACATTCCGTTTTATCTCAAAGATGCCACAACAGAAGGAAAAGATTCTGAGGAACAGTTGGACAAATTTATTGAGATTTTACAGTGCAAACGACTGTATTTGAGTGGAAAATAATAAAGAGGATGGAAATTGGCTAGTTTCAATATCTTGAGAATCATAAATGAAGTCAAAAATGTGTATTGTGTAATATGTTGCCTGATGATCGTTGCATACAGTCTTTTATAAATTCATGCACTAGATAATTATTACAAAATTAATACTATTTATAAATTAGATTTGTCATGTTGCCATTATTGCAACAAATTTTGATGTGTTTACCTTATCATTGCAAAAAACTTTACAAGTTCACCTCTTATTTATTCTTCGGACCATACTTTTTCTACGTAGTGCTACCAATTTTAGCTTGAAATTCTTTTGAAAAAACGGCAATAGAATACCGAAGGAATAATTCTTCTGTAAACTTGACGAGAATGCATGGTAAATTTTCACCAAAAACCAACCAAAAAGAACCAATGTTTGAATATTGGATTTTGCTGCGTAGATTATTTTTCCTATTTCATTTTCAATTTGTTTGAAAAGTGTTCAAATATTTAAGTCAAATTGAAATAAGAATATTGAATAGTCTTCTATTTTAATGACAATATGTTGTGATTTATATTTCTCAAATTGGTCGAAGTAAAAATGTAAATATATGTGTAATGGCAATATGTTTAAGTTATTTTAATGCCAGTTGCAGCTAGAAAATAGTTGGTACTTTAATTTCCTGGATTATTTGATTGCCGGTCGTTCTTTTGTTTTATCTTGTTTGTTTGGAAGTTTTCTCAACTTCACTACTAAAATTGTGGGTCTGGCTAGTTTTTGAGACACACCTATGGCAACAAGTTCCTACAACTTGTTCTTTGTTCTTTCAATTTAAACCTATTTTTTTCGAACGATAAATTTATCTTGTCCATCTCAACAGGTGCAGATAAACAATAAAGTGACAAAATAATCATTTGATGTGCGTTCTTCAATGAATAGTACAATTTGTAATCTTCACTTTCTCTGATGAGTGCAGTTAGGGTACCCTTCGCAATTATAAATATTTGAAAAAAAACAAAAAAAAAAACGGCAAGCAATTTTTTAGTTACTTTCTAATGGAGTCAGTGATTCTTAATGTATGTTATTTTCTGACGGGCATACATAAGTATAAAAAATATGTGATAACCGGACCATCAGCAAAGTATAAAACATAGGTCGTATCTCATAAACTCACAGCTCTTTTAGATTTGTTAACGAGTCGAATAGTTGTGAATCTACATCTGTCAATTTATTATAACACAGATATCTGAAACAAAACAAAGATCTTCACAGATCATATCTATATTACTGACTTATCTGTTCAATAAATTATAAGTGAATAAACTTTTGCTATATCTGTCTTCCACGAAAAATAACTGTTTCGTTTTGTACAAAATAAAAAAAAACAAACAATATTCAGTGATTCGTCAAAGAACGAATGGAAACCTGAAATTTGGTATATTATTTTATCAATGTATAATTATCGTAGCTCCAAAAAGAAACACTTTTTACTCTGTCCTTTAAATGAGTTTCAACACTCGTTTTGTCTATGTTCTACAAGACATATATCTAAATTGTTAACCTCCATCTTGACAACTAAAGAAGGCCTTTAAAAATTCTTTGATACTTGATTTCAAGAAGCGGTTTAAATGGAATGTGGATTTTGAAAAAAACTCCAAAGATCTGCTTGACATGTTAATTTCTAGATCATTACACTGTAACTGCATTTAAACTTTCGACTTCTCCGCACTTTACACTATTATTCCCTATAAGGATAAAAACTGGACCAATCTTTCACCTTTAGCTTCTTTATACTGATCATATTTTGTCACGAAGCAACCCTTTGTGATTTTTCTTCACCTGATCTATCAAAAAAAAACCTTTAAATTAAGAATACTACAGACACTTACACATTGGCCCCTTCCTTGACCTTCATCTGGAAATCGACAACAGAGATAGACTACAAACTAAGTTGTGCGACAAACGCGATGACTTCACTTATCCAATAGTATACTTCCCTTTTCTTTTTAGCAACATCCCAACAGCGCCGGCATACGGAGTTTACAACTCCCAGCTCATTCGCGATTCATTAGCCTGTTTTCGATACAATGACTTCCTTAATAGAGCCCAGTTGCTCAAAAATCGGCTACTTTAACAAGTGTGTGTTACCCAAAACTTGAAGTCATCCCTCCAGATGTTTTACGATCGACATCAATATCTTGTGAATCGCTAAGGGATATCTGTTTCCCCGATGACAACAGATCTTTCCCTTTAAAGCTTAGTTGTTGCTTACACTACCGGATTTGAGAACAGTATTGACATGAGAAACACGGCGGATGACTTATAAGAAGCAGGAGATGCTTACTCTACTGGTGCACCTGATTTCACCAAAATGGGTCCGTGTTGTTCATCTGTCTGCGTATGTGTGTGTGTGTGTGTGTCTTCATTTTCTTTTTTGTGCCGTATTCGTGCTGCATTTTTTTGTTTCCGATATTGCCATTGTTCTTGGATTATTCGTTTTGGATTGACGGGTTTGTTCTCACTTACTTTCGAATAGCTAAGAGCTAATATGTAGACTTGACGGTCAAAATATTTATGTATAGCCTCTGATTAAACAAAACACTGAAATCCAACGTAAGACACCATTTGATATTCAATTAATATTCTATTGTTGTCAGTCCGTAATCTTTTTTACTGTCAGTCACCGTAATTACATCAGAGGATCGAGATCGAGGCCTTTCGTGTATAAACCAATCTCACTGCCGTATGAACTAAGATAAATATTAAATTCGTAAAGTCGATTGACCCATTAATCAAATGTACCCACAATTAAATATTTTGTTGGATTTATTACAGTAACGACCATCAAAGGTTATTATGCACGCTATGTATGACTCAACCCCTTGGTTGCCTTTTCTAACCATCTTTTTAAGCTTTACTCCAAAATATATTGAGAAAGAAACGTTTAGACGCCTAAGATAAGGGACTCAGTGTATCTGCAGAGCATAATTTTATGTTTTATTAATTGGAATGTAAGACAAACTTATTTATTTACAACAGGCTTTCACAAACTTATTCGTCATTGAGTACCAAATTTTGAATTTTTGATATTAATTAATTCATTTTTG
Source organism: Modiolus philippinarum (assembly GCA_002080025.1). Lineage (NCBI taxonomy): Eukaryota > Metazoa > Mollusca > Bivalvia > Mytilida > Modiolidae > Modiolus > Modiolus philippinarum. The sequence continues at coordinate 106,194 of MJUU01022427.1, read as the reverse complement.
TCTCTTCTCACCAGAAAAAAAATGTAGATAAATATCTCTCAAATACCATTACCAGGTTAGAAAATCAGAAGCAATAACACCAATCTCGTTTCGCAGGTTTAATTATCACTTTTTTTCTCTTGGATGCTGCTTGGAAGTAACCATGGTAGATTGCAAAATATAAAGAGAATCACCGACACTATTAGATTTCCAGTTGAGATCTAACCTTCAAAAACTTTTATCATGAGTTGTTATCACCACAGACAAATCTTTTTTGAAAACTAAGGAGTATCTCCCTCATGCAAAGCCCTGTCCTTGGTTGATTCTGGTTTCCAATTCACAGCATATTTGGTTATTTGTTGTTTATCGAGTTTTCAACATCTTCAAGTTTATATTCTTCAAAATGTTTACACTTTTCCTGTACTGTTGAGATACAAATTGTTGAAATGGAAAATATAGTAATTGCGGTATTTTGTAAATTATACGACGTGTAAACAAAGTTTTAATGAAAGCAAATTCAACATTTTATATTTTTTGGTGATTGTTTTACAATAGGTTTTGAAATTTAGAATTTATCAAATTGGATAACCAAGTGTGATTATTTTGATAAATGTGACATGCAACGCAAACTAGGCTAACATTTTTGTTTACTTATACATATATTTTTGCCCTTTGATTGTTGTATATAGTGTGTACATAAGCAATACGCATTCAGATATTCAATTCCATACCAAATTTTGAAAATGTCCTGCAAATATAAAAGACTGATACTTTGTCATTTTCTTTTAAATTTTATTTTTATTTAATAAGAAGTCTACATAGCACCCATACTTTCAAAATGTATTTAGATATGAGCAAACAGTTTCATTAATTGGATTTAAAAAGCATATGATTCAAAGTTTGGTTCATTTTCTGAAATTGTAATAGACACCTTAATTATTTTTCTACTATTGAACCTGCAAATCATACTTTTAGAATTTGTTTTTACAAATTGTATTGCTTAAATATTTGATTCTAGTCGTGGTGTATTTCTGGAAAGTCTCGAGAATTTTCCTGGTATACTCTGATTATTCTACAATTAATGATACAAAGAACAGTAGATCTTAATTTGTATATCTTTATCTCGGATTATACTTACAAATATTCCAACGTAAGATCATCAAATAGACCTGCGTCAATTTCAGTAAGCTTGTTAAATGTAAGATCTCTGTAAATATGTAAATAACATAATACAGACAGAAAATGAAAACATATCGTATATGTAAATGCATGTGCGAAACAATACTTGAAATTCAAGGATGTATAAAGCAAAATAATTCACGGTGGTTTTCGTGTAAGAAGCAGATGCTCACATTCGGTACACCTGATCTCAAAAATGTTTTTATTGGGTCAGTATTGTTTATTTTGGTATATGTGCGTGTCTTCTTTTTATTTTCTGTGCCCTGTTCTTGTTAGTCTTTTTTTTTGTTTTACGATGTTGTCATTGTAATTGGATTGTTCATTTTAGACTGATGGTTCTGTTCTCGCTTACTTTTCTAAAATTGTAATCCCTAAAAAACTGTTGCTTCATCGGGGTGAGAATACAACATTAAATAATCACCTTCCAAACAGATATTTCATGATATTATATGCCTCACTTTAGTATGGCAAGTGTCGTAAGCTTGGCATGACATGCGTATTCTTCCGGAGCACCTTGAAGTCTCTGCCGGTTTTCATAGGAGTTTACACTACGAGTACCTTTAGTTCCGAATTTCGTTTTATATTTCAATGCCCTGTGACTGGTTCATTATCTTTTGTCTGTGTTCTTGTGTTTGCCATGTCTCTTGATTTTTGTAATAACCACACCCCTTTTTCCTTCGCTATTCTACTGCCGTTCTTTCATTCCGCGTATTTCACTTGATTGATGTTCTTTGTAAAAGATTATGCCTCCTATTTCGATATTTTATTAACGAGAAATACTTTCTGACTATATTTGGATTATCGTTTCCCGTGGTAGTTGATTCTTACGCTGTAGATGACAGGTTACGCCTTGAAACAAGTGTATTTACTCTTGATTTGCAACACGAACTGTTCCAAGATCAAGGCTATATTAGTGTAAATTTAAAATACTAAAAAAGCTACGTTTTAAGTAAACTGAATACTGTGAACCGAATATTTTAATCCATTTTGGCAATTAAGTCCATTGACAACCACAAGTTCAAGACTACGTAAAATGAAATTATTTTAAAAACGCTAAGAAAAGATGGTGCAAGAAATTTCTGGCTGAAAGTACTAGTATTACGATATTGTTAAATGTGTAGAAAAGAAATAATTGCTATAAATCTCGATACACGATATACTTTGTGTAAAATTTGAAACAAATTCCTACAGTTCAAATTCTATGTCAAACAAATGCAAAGTTGAAAATCGTTATGACGTTGATCAAAATTTTTTAGTATTGTAACAATCGATTTTTTTTTAAATTTCTTATTGTTACTGGGATGGTGATTTTTTTTTCTTCTATTTGTTTCTGTGTTGAGTTTAAAATTCGACTACAGACATATTGACCCAACTACACTCTATGCAAGCGTTAAGATTAATTATATATAGACTTACAAAATGGTGATATTAGCAGCCTCCTGTGGTAGTCTATCTATACTTTTAAGTCCCCTACAGCAACAGTTACATGTGTACAGATTCACTCGGCAAATATTACTGTTGGTAGCGAAGGATAAATGTAACTCCAGTATCAAAACCAGAATGGCATAAATATGTGTTTGATGATTCTTCATTTCTAAATCTACAAAATTATAATAATTGGAATTAATTTCTTTTAGACGTTATTCTAATAAAAAACTTTAGAAAGATGAGCTGTTGTGTATAAACGAATGTCTTAGATCCAGCTGTTTCTTTGAGTATATACATTCAACGTCATATGAATAACACAATGCCTTACTGTTACTGTTAATTTATTTCTTGCATATGCCCACTGGGGCAACTTATGTCTCATCAGTGCAGACCAACCAATAACATTTGGAAACCATTAACCAAAAAACGTGTAAAAGCTGTTAGAGAACAAATGACCATAGGGATCTAAATAGAAAGGCTAAAATTCAGCTAGGGACAGATCAATATATCATCCTGCATGTGACTCCTGTTTACTATATTTATCCCAATACATTCGAAGAAAGTTCGGGATATTGGTATACCCTCCGTTTGTCTGTTCGTCTCTTGTGACTCAAACTCCTCCTAAAATTTCAGATTTAGGAATTTTATTTTAGCATTGTTGCATATAATCTGTAATAGGCTTTTTTTATGTTGGTCTTGATGCAAGCAAGAGATCCAACATGTCGATTTTTACACATGTGGCATTCGACACAAACTCGTCTCCAATTTTTGGATTGTGGGATTTAAGTTCGTTGTCGAATTGTTGCATATAGTTTGTAAATGCACATTAACCTTCAATTTTTTTATTTATATCTTGGCGCATAACATTAGGGTCGAAACTGTTGATTTTGACATAGAGACAAAAATGTCGACTTTGACACATGTTGCATGTCAAACAAACTCCTATATATTTGGCTTTAAGTATTTAATCTTTAGGCAGATTCTTTGCATAAAGTCTGTAGATTTGCGATAAGCTTTTGGAATTTTGATCCTTGTTCCAATTTTGTTAATTTCCTGAATATTGTTTTGAAATTTGGGCATATTATCTTAATATTTAGCAAGTATTTGGTAGAAAACAAAATTTTGAATACGTTAGATTCAAAAATGTGATTCAAAATTTGTTAAATGTTCCGTCTCAAATACCACTTTTTATACCCCGTCACACGAAGTGGCGAGGTATTATGTGATACCCTCAGTCTTGTGTCCGTCCGTCTGTCTGTCCGTCCGTCCGTCCGTCGTTCGCCCCCCAAATTTTAGGGTTTCCGACTGATAACGTGTGAATGAAGTAATATATTGTCTTCAAACTTGGTATGTAACTTGTTAACTACAAAACACAGGCCAACTTTGAATTCGGGTTCTGAGGTCTAACGGGTTGTGGAGTTATGCCCCTTTAAACTTCGAAATTTTGCGAATTTTAGGGTATCCGACTGATAACTTGTGAATGAAATAATATATTGCCTTCAAACTTGGTATGTAACTTGTTAACTACAAAACTCAGACCAAGTTCGATTTTTTGGTTCAGAGGTCCAAGAGCTACTGGAGTTATACCCCTTGAAACTTTGAAATTTTGCAAATTATAGGGTTTCAGACTGATAACTTGTGAATGAAATGACATACTGTCCTCTCATTTGGTATGTAAGTTGTTTGCCATAAAACTCAGGCCAAGTATAATTTTGGATTCAGAAGTACACATGGATCTAGAGTTATGCCTCTTTAAACCGAAATTTTGTGAAACATGGCGGGGTATCATGTAATACACCATTACTATTTTTACCAATTGAATTTCATTATAGATTTTGGTTAATATCCTGAAGGTCTCAAAGACCACTTATTTTGGGGATTTCTATCTACATACAGTTACTATACTTTTAGAATTGTTTGGATAAGGACAAACATTTTCACCCATTGTATTTTAGAAATATTCTATTACAATGTTGGTAAATGTCCTGAAAGTCTCAAAGATCAAATTTTTGTTTTTAATTCTAGAAAGTAACCATATTTTTATAATTGTTTACGATAGGACAAACAATTTTACCAAGTTGATTTCAAAAATATTCAAGTATAAATTTTGGTAAATTTCCTAAAAATCTCGAAGATGGTATTGTTCATTGAAACCATAGACTAGGAATTTGCTTTAATTGCAAAAAATATTATGTCTTCACGAATTGGATTTTCAAAATATTGTAAATTTCCTGAAAATCTCAAAGCCCACTTATTGTTATTTATTTACATGTACCTAACAACTATATGTCCTTGAATTCCTTTTAGTAAAAACGGTGACTATCGATAATTGGATTTGAAAAATAATATCAAGAAAAATTATGCCAACTTGAAGAGTCTTCAAAAACTATTTTTAGTCAAGGATCACTGTAGTTTCGGACAGTCATTATTTAAAATTGCAGAAATTTTGGAGGGAAGGGGTTTATCTGCAAAGAGCAGGGATAGCTGTCGTATCCGACAGCCTTTTATAGATTTTAAAAAGTAAAAACAATTTGACTTCTTCACTACACCATGTGTGAAACTCATCATTTTACTAAAACATCGATTACCTTCCTTCGTTTAAATATACTTGTTTAAGTATGTAGTTATACTGTAGACATATTTTTAACACTTTTTAGTGTTTTGTGAGGTTATAACAATTTATTTATCATCCGGAGAACTGGTTTCTATTAGGGACCGACCATTTAACCTGATTAAGGGGGGGGGGGGATGTTATGGTTTTTTTCTGGACAGAAATTTATTTATTTTTTGCACATGTATCAACAAAATATTTCTTTTTCAAAAATAACATTTTTTTTTTGGCAGAAAGCCACCTTCAGAATTTTTTTTTCATCATTTTGGCAGCCAAAATATTTTTTTTTCACTTAAAATCAGATCCAAAATATTTTTTTAGAAAAAAAACCATGGTCGGTCCCATAGTCAAATGACGAAAATGCTTATATGGATATTTACATTTTTTTGGAACCAGTACACAAATTTTAACCGTTTTGAAAACACTTGATAGAAATGAATAATTTTTTGACATAATTTAAATATTAACACCACTTTTGTTAATTCACTGCTATCGTGCATAAAATATAAATACTTTTAAAATTATTTCCAAACGAGATTTCAACGAGACTGAAACATCACCAGAATACATCCTAAAAACGCTATTTTCTACCAAACGTTTAAACTTTCTTGACTTATACCTCAAACAAAAGACAGTGGACCTCAACCAAACAAAAAATTAACTTTTAACTGATGATTATAGACTAACATTGGCCGATTATCTTTAATGAGAAAAGGTCAAGAAAATTTGATTGTGGCGGATGGACCGGAAGACGAATGGAGTGCGAACAAAAAGTTTCCGTCGTAGGAAGTGAACTGAAAAGACACCCACCTATGCCATGGTATATGCCAATAATGTCTGATCAGTACACTAGAATCATGCATGATAATTTAATGTACGGGGGGGTTCGGCTGGAAGACTTTGAAAATATATAGTTTTGACAACAACCTACTGAAAATAAATATCTTTGGAGGATTTTTCAAATCTGAAAATATCATGTTTTAAGGCATGATCCATTTGATTTTCAGGGATGGCCTGGAATTTTTATCGGAGCTGAGATTTTTTTTTTTTGGAGAATACATTGATTACAGGCGTGTTATCGCTGTTTAACTGATTGCTTCCCAAATCATAAGGTATTAATTTAAGTGCAAATATGGTGAAAATAAAGAAATACAAAAAGTGAAATGAAAAGAATGAATTGATGTCTAATTGAACAGAGGTAAAAAAGACGAACCTGTTTTTGTTAGCGTGACTATAAGTCGCAGTTTTTAAATCCAATGAATGGCAAAAAAAGAAAGAGAAACCCGACTAAAAATTTTACCCGCAAGAAAAATACAGAACTATTATTATAATTTGTAGCCAGAAATGTGGATGAAGTTGCTGCAAGGAGAAATCAACATGAAATTAGAGAGCTTAAATCATAAACAAAATACATTTATGGTTTTGTGAGAACAGACCCAAATGTACAAAACTAAAATTTACATGAAAACTCTGATTCTGAGATCTTTTGCCATTGCAAGAAAACTTAATGTTATACCGCTTAACACAGGAATTTCGTTAGTTATTGAAAATATCATAGTATAAGATCCTTAATGACAAGTATGTTTAACTCAACGTTCTGTATAACAGGCAAAATATAACATACACACATTTTCTTTTCATTATCTACGATCTTTCAATAGTTATTGCTATTGATTTGTTATTGGCGGGGAGGTTTGGCGTGCAATAAAACTGATTAAACCCTGTGTTACTTTTGAAATTCCTGTACCTAGTCAGGACCATAGCGGTTGACATTTGTTTATGATTGGTTTGGCACCTTCCGTTCTGATTCCTTCCTCTTCACAATGCCTAACATCATTCTGTATCCTAACCCGCTACCTAGAGTGGGTCATAATGTCGAATTCTTGTGAATTTACGTACAGATAGAAGCATGTGATTTCTGTATTGTCCTAACCGTTGGAAGCGTGTGAATTTCTGTGTTTTCCTTACCGTTACCGTTAGAATCCTGTGAATTTCCGTGTTTCCCTAACCATTAGAAACCCGAGAATTCTGCATCTCCCTTGCCGTTAGAAGCCTGTGATTAATGTATTTTCCTTACCGTTAGAAGCCTGTGGAATTCTGTGTTTACCTTCCCGTTAGAAGCCTGTGATTTCTGCATTTTCCTTACCTTTAGTAGCCTTTAATTTTGTTTTTTTCTAAACGTTGGTGGCCTGTTTCCTTATCTTTCCTGACCTTAAGAAACCATTGCATTTCTGTATCCTGATCAAATTTTAGTAGTCGGTATATTTATGTATTATTACTTACCCTTTGTATATGTTCTATTTCACTTATGAAGTGTTGTGTATTGCTGTGTCCTTTCTCACTATGCGCTGCCTGTGTATTTCTACTTCCGTCTTCAGCGTCAAATGATTTTATATTCTGTGCCTTTCCTTGCTGTAAAATGCCGGTTTGATGATGATGTCTTGAGTATTGTTATGTCAGATCTGCAGATCTCTGTGGTTTGGTTCAAACAAAACTAGCACATCAGGAGGTTTTTGCTCTTTCATTGAATGCCACAAGGAAAAAAAAAACATATATGACCTGAATAAAATCCAATAGGAATGATCCTTTCTGAAGATTTTTTTTAAAGTATCTTTTTCAAACGGTCATCAATTACTACGTATTAATAATTGATAAAATTATCAGTAAGAATAAAAAAACATCTTTTTCCATTCTACATTTACAATCATTACAATAATGGGGAAAATATGGTTTATATGTTTCATTTTGAAATCCATAGTAGAATCAAGCAGTTAATCGGTTCATCGAAAATTGTGGAAAATGGTGCTACTGTTGATGTCAATAAACAGCTAATATGACTACAGTACTTTGAACAGGATTCAAAAATAATTGTCAGACAATTGTTCATGTCAGTTGTTTTGTGGTCGTGTAGCGTCTTTGGTCTTCCGTCTCCTGGAATTCTTACTTTTGCCTTGTCTCTGGACTTTGATTTTTGTAATCTTGTTCTTTTTTTCCTTCGGTATTCTACTGCCGCTGTGCGACAAGTCTGACTATTCGTCTAGTAAATAATCTATTTGACTTCTGGTCTAATACTAATGGCATCAGCCAAATTGTGTCAAAATGCAAAAAATGCGCAATAAACAATAGGTTTCGTGTGGTGTACACTTGTTTCAAGGAGTAACCTCTAAATAGATGATGAGCATTTTAGAATCTATAATTTTCAGGTATGGCGAAATGTAACAGACATAGTTGTCAGAAGGACTACATGGTTTGAAGTTTTGTCTCTCAAATCTGTCGGTAAATATTGCATATGTAATTATAATTTTTGACAATAAATTCATTACAAAAAAAAAACAGTAAAAAAATTAATTAGAAAAAAAATGTTTTTTAATTAATGAAAAATTCAAGTATATTTTGAATTGAAGTTAGTCGAAATCTTAATATTTTTGGAGGTTGCATCAGTTCCTTTTTTGTTCTACTCAACAGAAAAAAAAAAGAAACAGTGTCTTGAATTTCGAGTTTTAGGTCAAGTTTTATCACTAAACAATCATCGTTTTTTATTATTTTATTCATCTCATCCATCCAAAAAACTTTTGGATACTACTGATACTTCCCGACGACTTCATGAGGTCATCATTACAGAAGTTTTACGGTCGACATCACGATCTTGTGGACCGCTATGGGATATCTGCTTCCCAGGTGACAACAGATTTTTCTCTTTGCCACTAAAAGTTGTTTTTCCTCTACCGGATTTGACTTTAATACCCAACACGACGGGTGTCTTATAAGAAGCAGGAGGTGCTTACTTTATCGGTGCACCTGATCTCACCCATGGTATTTACTGGGTCCGTGTTGTTCATTTTTGTATATATGTGTGTCTTCATTTTCTTGTCTGTGCCGTGATCATGTTATGTCTTTGTTTCTTTGTTTTTCCGACGTTGCCATTGTCCTTGGATTGCTCATTTTAGACTGACGGTTCGGTGTTCACTTACTTCATCTAAAATTGAAAACAGAGTTAAATTACAAACTAAGCTGTTTTTCAAACAAACAAAAGCGATGACTTCAAATACCAATTTCTTCTTTTCTCGGCAAAACTTATTCGATGTCTCCTTATTTTGGAGTTGGTGACTTTGTCATTGACCTGAATACAAAAAATACCGAAGTTGCATTAAAAACAGTAAAGTTTGTTACGCTGTACGTGTGTTCAAAGGAGTAACCTCTCATCAGCAGCATTCAAATCAAATAAATATGGAAAGCCATAATCAAAAAGTAGTCCAAAAAGAAGAACCCATTTCCAAAAATATCGAAATAGGTAGTCAAATCCAGTACCAAGGACATCTACACGGAATGAAGCCTCAGTGTTTTTAAGGGGTTAGAATTTTGATAAAAACAGTAAATTTCTATAACACGCCATGTAGAATTTTCATGTCAGACAAGTCTGACTATTGGGCTTGTGAATATCCTCGGGAACCTCTTGGTCGACCAGCAGTGGCATCGGCCCAATGGTTCAGAATACAAAAAATACCGAAGTTGCATTAAAAACACTAAATTTGGATATGCTCTACATGTGTTTCAAGGAATAACCTCTAGTCAACAGCATTAAAATCAAATAAATATGGAAAGCCATAATCCAAAAGTAGTCCAAAAAGAAGTACTCTTTTCCAAAAATATCGAAATAGTAAGCCAAATCCAGTACATCTACCGAGTGTCATACACGGAATAAAGCCTCAGTATTTTAAGGGGTTAGAATTTTGATAAAAATAGTAAATTTCTATAACACGAAAGGTAAAATTTTCATGTCAGACAAGTCTGACTATAGGGCTTGTGAATACCCTCGGAAACCTCTGGTCAACCAGCAGTGGTATCGGCCAAATGGTTCAAAATACAAAAAATACCGAAGTTACATTAAAACCAGTAAATTTTGTTATGCTGTACACGTGTTTCAAAGAGTAACCTCTCATCAACAGCATTAAAAGCCATAATCAAAAAGTAGTCCAAAAAGAAGTTCTCATTTCCAAAAATATCGAAATAGTAAGCCAAATCCAGTACCAAGGACATCTACCTACTACTGTACACGGAATGAAGCTGCAGTATTTTTAAGGGGTTAGAATTTTGATAAAAGCAGTAAATTTCTATAACACGCAAGGTAAAATTTTCATGTCAGACAAGTCTGACTATTGGACTTGTGAATACCATCGAGGACCCCTGGTCCACCAGCAGTGGCATCGGCCCAATGGTTCGAAATACAAAAATACCGCAGTTGCATTAAAAACAGTAATTTCGTTATGCTGTACACGTGTTTCAAGGAGTAACCTCTCATCAGCAGCAATTGTTTTGACTGACAGTTTGATGATAACGTATTTTTCAGGTACCATACGTAATACATCGCTTTGGTCTATCAGAATTCAAATGGAACCCACCATCAATTTGCCGCTGAACTATTATGCTGTTTGAGGAAATACTTAACATTTCACAGATGTTCAGAAATACAATATATATGACCAAGACCCGACTTTGCATTCAGAAATGCAATTTAAACTTATAATTAATGACATGTTTCAAGATCAAGTTTCACAATCAACGATCATGCTTATCTCTTAACAGAGATCTATCAAATTACCAAACAAACATTTTCAACATTCACAATACTTGAAAGTCAGGACACAATTTCAATATGACCTTAACATTTATATCTCTGATGAAGATTAACCATCCATTATACATAACGGATCGTAATCAGTTCATATGCCAAATATCGAAAATAAACAATGAAAGGATATGGAGTAATTGCACATGAGACAAAGACTCTACAAATATATGGTATATCCAAGCAAACGAACAATGCTTTTATTGCTGTTTTTCATCTTGAAGTAACCATGAGGCCTTCAACAATGATCTTTGCTCATACTTCATAGTAAATTCAAGACGGCCCCTAGCACCGGTTTGAGTGGAATTCTTTGTTCCATGTCGAAAGAAAAACGCCTATCTGATAACACGACCACCTTTTGGTTCTCTACAAACTTCTTACTTAGAAAAACAAAGAAAAATGACCAAGGGGAAATATATGCGACAATGGGACATTACCTTTGGCTTGAAATAATCTATTAGCCTGCCAAGTATTGGAAGATTTTCTCAAAATACAAAGGATACAGCCAACCTATCAATTAGAGAGCCATGATCTGGCATCCATAACGGGTTCAAAAGAGAGAAAAGAGGAAATACCAAAATCAAAAATTCAAAATCATGGCAATGCATATCCAACACGAACTGGGAAAGCATGAAAAAATCAGAAAAAAACCCCAAAACCCAAAATTTTCACATGAATAACACTAAAGTTAAGCACAAGCAGTGTGAACCCCTACAAAAACGTATGGTATCATCATGTAATCAGAAAATATAAGAGTGGCACCCATTTCATTGCCAGTGTGAATTTCGATTTTCTCACAGTCGGTGTTTGTCCGTCCAATAATAAAAGCTGGATCTACCGAAAGCTATCTATTCTAATCTGTGTAATAGAAACATTGTAACGGTCTCTCGAATTATGGAGACTACCGTAAAAAGTCTGAAGTGACAATCAGAACAGAAAATAACCTTAATGAAAAGTTTTTAAGACAGTAAATTCGCCCTGTTTACAAAATCACTGTACACACTACAAGCATGAAAATAGCAAATGTAGACGCCATATGCTGGAGATGTGGAAATATTTCTGTTAACAAACGAGGAATCTCACTATTGGAAAGTCGAAATCATCGCGCTTGTCGTAAAAATGAGTTGTAAATGCAGAGGTATAGGTAGAGATATAGTTCATTTGGATATATAAGATGAGGTTATCTCTAAATTGAGGATTGTTTAATGAAAGAACGTCATCTATATAACGGAATCTGAAATTAACTTATTATTAACTCTTTTTTTCTGAACTAGCACTTGAATGCACTTGGCTTCATACGAATAAAAACAAATCTGCTAAAGGTGGCGTACAATTTGTCCCAATTATCCCTTTCATCTGCTGGAAAATTTGTCCTCCAAATTCTACAAATGTGTCATCAATTAAAAGTTCCAGTATTGCGATGAGTTCCTCCTCTGTGTACTTTTGTGTTTGAATCAGTGTGATCCTTAAAAAAAATGTCCCATTTTACCTATCACAAAATATGAATATTTTCTTTTACCCTTTTTAGTACAGAGAGACTAATGTGTTTAATCCAGCGGTACTGACCAAGACATGACAAATATTGAGAATCCAACGTTAAGACAAATAGATATATTCCGTTCACTTCTTTTTTATGCGCGGAAGCGCGGAAAAACAGCAGCAAACGGAAGGGGGGACAATGACAAAGTAATCGGGACTTTTTGGTTTGGACATTATTTTCGAGTAACCCTCAAAAAGTCAATAAGGATTACTTACTTCCGTCTACTTTTTATAATATAATTTCTCTTCTGGTTCCATTTAACTAGTCTATTGTGTAACCCATCAAGACAATGACCTGACCTTAAACTCTTCATTCTTACCAATAGTATCAAATGTCATGATAAATCGTGTTATACTGCACAATTTAAACAGTGCTATCAAATTTCTATTCGTATGGCATATGGGATTGGAGGAAAATGCCTGGTGAAACAAAAGAATATGAATATTTTATAAGTTTTAACTTCCCTTGAAAGATATTGCAATATTTGTTCTTCGTGATATATAATGCTAATAAAGTTTATCGATGAAAGATAAACTGATTTAATATAAGTGAAAGTAATATACACTTGCCAGCTAGAAATATAATTTCTCACGCCTGTCAAACTGATCGTTGCTCCGCCTTGAACACACATGTGATTCATTCTCATTCATGCAACGAGGCTGATCGGCTTATATTATGACCGCAGCATGATACCCGGGGCCCGAATGCATCACAAGCATATCTGACCCTATAAGTTCCCATATTCCTGCTAAAATTAAAGAAAATATCGAGTGGAGAGAACAAAGATCTAAGCATCTCCTTAAATCCGCCAAGGATTTGACTTATGAATTTCAGCCCACAGGCGATAACATGGTAAAGGGGGACATTTATCCGTTGTGCAAAACAAAAATCGCCGAATCGTGAACATTCATGTGTGAACCTCTGCCTTTATGATTTTTATGGATGTCATGTTAGAACTAGGGGCTCACATGAGCCTGTATCGCTCACCTGGTGATTGGTTTTATTCATTGTCACCAAGAGACCATCCATTCATACTATAAATCAGTTCACCAGATGTTACATTTTCAATCTTGGATGAGTTACAAACATAAAACTTACAAACTTTGAAAGGAAACACCCAAAGATAATCGTAACCAAACGTGGTTCCAATTGGCTCAGTAGGTTCAGAGGAGAAGACATGTGAATGCATTTCCCATGGGGTCCCTATATTAAACTATGTTCCACGCTAGCGGCCATCTTGGATGAGGTACCAACGTCAAAATCACAAACTTTGAAGGGGACAAGCCAAGGACTAATGTGACCAAGTTTGGTTGAATTTGGCTTAGTAGTTTCAGAGGAGAAAATCTTTGGATGCATTTCCCATAGGGTCCCTATGTATAGATGTTCCCCGCTGGCGGCCATCTTGGATGAGGTACAACCACAAAAATCACAAACTTTAAAGGAGACCACCTGAGGACTATAGTGACAAAATTTGGTCCACATTGGCTCAGTGGTTTCAGAGGAGAAGATCTTTGAATAAATTTCCAATAGGGTCCTATGTTAAACTATGTCATGTGGTGACGACCATCTTAGATGAGGTACGAACAAAAAAATCAAAAACTTTAAAGGGGACCAGCCAAGGACAATTGTATCCAAGTTTGGTTCCTTTTGGCTTATAGTGGTTTCAGGAGAAAAGACCTTTGAATGTATTTCCCATAGGGTCCCTATGTTAAACTATGTTCCCCGCTGGCGGCCATCTTGGATGAGGTACAACCACAAAAATCACAAACTTTAAAGGGGACCACCTGAGGACTATTGTGAGTAAATTTGGTCCACATTGGCTCAGTGGTTTCAGAGGAGAAGATCTTTGAATGCATTCCCATAGGGTCCTATGCTAAACTATGTCCCCTATTGGCTGCCATCTTCGATGAGATGCTAATCTGCTGGACATAAGTAGAAATTGTAGTCCTGGAAAAGCTCAACACTTTTGTAATTCACATTTAACCTCCATCTCAAACAGTTTTTGAAATACAAGTAAAAATGTTATAAAATCGTGAAAATTCGAAGAAAAAGGAGCCATAACTCCTATGTGGGTCATCAGATTTTCTTCAAACTTGCAGGAAATGTAGATCTAATCTGACCATTTTTGTAATTTAAACTTTACTTCTATCTTCTACCATTTTCAATTTATGAGACTAAAAGTAACAAAAAAACGAAAATTTTACGGAAAAGGGGCAATAACTCCAAGATGGGTTATCGGATATTCTTCAAAATTGCAGGGCAAGCAGATCTCGTCATGCTGATCATTTTTACCACGTGTCAGATTTTTCATAAAAATCATAAACTTGAAAGAGCATACCCTGGTGATGATTCAGGCCAAGTTTGGTTAGTATTGGCCCAGCAGTTTCAGAGGAGAAGATTTTTGAATAAAAGTTAACGGACAGACGGATGGATGGACGACGGACGGACGACGGACGCCGAGTGATGGCAAAAGCTCACATGGCCTTTGGCCATGTGAGCTAAAAATGGCCAGGTAAAGCACAACAATTTCTAAAATACATGCACCATGTCAGGTTAGCCGCCTCCCGAATCTCTGGTATTGGATGGGTTGATTACGACGAACAGTATCGCCTGAAAAAAGCCCGCTCACCACATACTGATTGGAGCGATGTTGATATGGAGCTCTGGCTCCTCTATGTTTCTACCCCTCTTAAAGAATATAGATATGGTAACACCGGACAACTCCAGGGGCCATAAATCCTGTAAATGAACAGGAAAAAACAGGAACCTTCCCGAGATCTTCCGGCTCCAACTCCCAATGGGGGTTTCGTGCAATATGCTGGGCCTACAATAAAGGGTGGTGCCACTTTGGGAAGAATTGTAAATTTGCACACAAGTGTTCAATTTGCTCCAAAGATCACCCAGCAAAAACTGTAACGGCAAGTAGTGAATTTTTGCTTTATTCTTTAGGATCGTCTCCAATCAAACCGGACGAAGTAGAACAATCTTTGCTTTTTTACCCCGATCAACTTGATAAAAACGAGATAATTCATGGATTGAAGTATGGCTTTAAATTACAATATAAGGGACCCCGACTCCCTATAATTTCCAAAAATCCAAAAGATGTATCTGTGCATTCAGATATTGTTCGTGCTAAAATTATGAAAGAAGATACTCTTGGTAGGGTAGCTGGCCCTTTCGATTCTCTTCCCATTCCTACATTACGAGTATCGCCTATATTTCTTCCTAAGAAAAAGAACGGTGGCTTCCGTTTAATACATAATTTCTCATACCCGCAAGGAAATTCCTTAAATCATTTGGTGTGTTCTGTTAGTTATTCCAGTATTGACGATGCCGTTAATTTAATCAAGCGTATCGGGGTTGGGGGAAACTGGCCAAGACCGATGTAAAAAAGCGCTTTTAGACTCTTAAGGGTATCCCCATCAGATTTTGACCTATTGGGTTTCATGTTTGAGGGTAAATTCTATTATGACAAGTGTGTTCCTTTTGGAGCATCGATTAGTTGCTCGCTCTTTGAAAAATTATCGACCGCCCTACATTGATATACAGCAACTGTTTGTCATAATCAAAACAATATTCATTACCTCGATGACTTTCTATTTGGTAGCGACCCTTATACATCAACTTGCGAGAACACACTTAGGAATTTCAGAGATATTTGTAATTTATGGGGAGTCCCATTGGCCGAGGACAAAACGGTAGAACCCACTGATATTGTGACATTCTTGGGGATAGAATTCGACACCCTCAAGATGGAATTACGCCTCCCGCAGGACAAGTTAAAAGACTTAAAAGATACTTTAAACTTTACCTTAAAAGCCAAACATGTCACCCTACGTCAATTACAATCTCTTATTGGGTTATTAAATTTTGCCTGCCAAGCGGTGGTTCCAGGGAAGGCCTTTTGTTGGAGGCTCATTGATGCCACTTGTAATGTTAAAAAACCGCATCACAGAATACGTGTATCAAAATCTATGAAAGAGGATATTGAAGTTTGGATATCTTTCTTGTCCAAATATAACGGGGTATCCGTCATGTTAGACGAATTATGGACTTCAAATGATGTCTTATGCCTATTTTCTGACGCAGATGGGGGAACAAATCTTGGATTTGGAATATATTTTCAAGGCCATGGATGGGCACAAGGTTGTTGACCAAAAGACTGGGGCGAAAAGGGCATTCTCAAGGACATAACCTTTTTAGAACTATTTCCCGTAGTCGTCGCTTTGAACATCTGGGGAAGTCTTCTCAAAAACAGGAAAATAATATTCAACATTGATAATATGTCGGTCGTACATATCATCAACAAAAAATCATCAAAATCCCGTCGAGTCATGACACTTGTCAGAAAATTAGTTTTGCATTCTCTACAACACAATATTGTCATTAAGGGTGTCTACATAATAGGGAAAAATATCAAAATTTGTGATTTTCTTTTTCGATCTGATTGGCAGGGTTTTCGACGGTTGTGTCCAGAGGCAAACCAAATACAGAGGACGGAAATCCCTGCCTATCTTTGGAATATTTAGACTCAGAAGTTCAAACACTTTTATATGCTTCAATGGCAGACAGAACTTGGAAAACGTACAAAACGGCAGTCGGCGAAACATTCAATTCATTTCGATCTTCACACAACCTAGGGGATATTTGGCCAGCATCGCTTCATGATATAATAATATTTCATTGCTTATCTCTCCCGTAGGGGCCTTTCAGCCTCTACAATATCACCCATTTAGAGTGGGTGGGGCTACGGAAGCCAAACGCTTGAATATAGATGACAAAACAATACAAAAATGGGGTCGTTGGGATTCAGATGCATATCTAAAATACATTCGTCTTTCTATGGTAACATACTGTTAAATAAAGAGATTTACGACTTGTAATTAAATATATAAACATTCAACAGCTGTTAACATTATTGAAGATATTGCTATCACTTCAAGATGTGTGTCAATGCATAAATAACATATTCTCTTGCAGGGTTTAGATTTAATCTGTCTGATATTAATTAATAGGTTCAAAAGCCATATGGATAATTGGTTCATCATTAGTTTTTGGGCAAGAAAAGGTGTAGCTTCAAGACCAGGGGGCACTCACTTAGGCTTAACGGAAAAAGGTGCTTATGTTTCTTGGCTTGGGAAACGGGGAATTGAATGGGGGGAATTCAATAGTGCAAGTGAAGCTCATTTAAAATCCCGTCCTCCTCCTACACATGTTGTAGTTCAATTGGCCTCAAATGATCATGGTTTGGTTAAATCTAAGCAATTATCAGCTGATATTGAATGTGATCTGTTACGCCTTCAGATATTGATACCAGGTGTTAAAATTTTATGGTCAGAGATTTTGCAAAGACGATATTGGCATAACGCCATTAACGGTAAGGCATTAGAAAAATCCCGCAAGAGAATTAATCTACAAGAGAGAAACTTTGTAATGAGTATTGGTGGTTGTGTAATTAGGCCTCCGAATATAAGAGCAAAAGAGACTACTCTCTTTAGACACGATGGGACACATCTGTCAGGTATTGGAATTGATATTTACTTAAATAGCATACAAGGTGCCTTGGACAAGTTTCTCACTGTTGGTGGACAACTCACATTCCCACCTGTAGTTACTGATAATTAAGGAGGAGGACATAGGGTTTCTGGGTTGGGGGATTGCGTGGCGGTGATCTGGTATCACCTCAGAAGGCATAATCTTTGGTCTGATATCCGATCATGAGGGGGATATGGCAAGATGAACATGGGACTATTGAACATCCACATTGTATGGGAGCTCATATTCTGGGTATTCTCCCGTGGTACCACAGGGACTCATGGTTATAAATGGTTATACATAATTATTATATGTATGGTATGGTTGGTCATCTTTGTTACCAGAGAGGCCAGTTCCTGATTTGGTACCATTTCGGAACTTATTGGACTCTTTGAAAATACCAGAGAGTTCGTGGTGTGAATGCGGACGATCATACGGAGCTCGTGGTCCTGATAATCTCTCTATTTGGAAATCGTGGAGGATTGTAGCTTTCGTTGGTACCAGCGAAGCACAGGCTTGCCCAAACCTGTCCGGTAATATCTGGTGGTCTGTTTCGTTCATCTTGTCATATCGTATTCACGCAATACTAATTGAACTTTGACCGTATTAATCCATTTACTCTTGTGTTTATTTGTGATCCATGAATCTTAGATTAATAGGGCTTATCGATGAAAGATAAACTGATTTAATATAAGTGAAAGTAATATACACGTGCCAGCTAGAAATATAATTTCTCACGCCTGTCAAACTGGTCGTTGCTCCGCCTTGAACACACATGTGTTTCGTAGTACAATATTCATTCTCATTCATGCAACGAGGCCGATCGGCTTCTCTTTAACAAAATTCCAACCCACCTCCCCGTCAATGCTCAGTCTTAATGACTTAATCTAAGGAAGGTTTCTCCTGCTGTTTTTTAATTTTTCAGTCTGCAGCATGCCTGTGACGCCAACTCGGACAGATGATGGCAGTATATTAAAACTAGAAGAAGAAATTTCCGACAGTGATGGGCATTCCCTTAGTGATTTTTCAACAGATACCATAGTATGGAGTACACTTAGACAGTTTATTGTGTGTATTTTCATATCAACAGGTCGTAATACTGACATTCCGTTACATTCATTTTCTCTTAATGTCGTTTGAATAAATCAATTTGAACTTTAAATTTCCATCACTGACAGTCAAGTTAAACCTTGAAATATTTTGCATACATACACCTGATTTTCTTTTGCATTATTGACATTAATTTTATTAATTTGCATCATTGACATTAATTTTATTAATTGAAATATTCCCTTTTATGATTCTACATATATCAGCTATGTAATTTTAATTCAGTATTGTCACTGCAGAGGGCTCCCACCGTGCTCGATATCTAATCGCAATTTGCCCGTTTTGGCCCAAAGGCGTATAACTGAAGATGGTCATAAAAGTTTGGCAAATGTTTATTCAAAACGTATAATACATCAGTCATAACGCAACATATATCTCCAAAGTACATCTAATTTACTGCATAGTCGCAACCATTAATCCACTTACAGTATCATCTAATTACCATCTACGTCAAAACTACAAAAAATACAAAAAAACTTAGACAAAGGCATAAGTATTACGGCAACAATAAATCGTGAATAATTACATTTAAACATAAAAATATTCAAGCAAAATATCAAAATTTAATAAAACATGTTTTGGCATCAAAATCAATCATCATGAAATCGCTATTTCCGGTGTACGTTTTGATCATTTAATAAACACAACAAAAACTTGAAAGTGTGTAACTCACAAAATGGAAGCAATTACGCTGTTGAAGCATTTTCGTGTATAATGTAGACAAACAATCATAACGTAAATATGTGTGAAAATAGCACACACGTATAATACAAACACAAATCGTTATTTGCACTATTAAATAGCTTTTTTAAGTAAAAAATAAAATCCTCCAAACAAAGTGATCCTTATGAAAAACAGGAAGTTCCACCTAAATCTTAGTCAAATGTAACATAAAATTTGATTGGTTTGTATAATGAAGGCTTAAAATAAAATGATTTTATTTATACCTTTGTATGATAAGGGAGATAACTAAGATTTTTAATTCAATTCCTATAATAATGGGGAGATAATAAAAAATCAACTTACAGTTATCTTTCTTGTTATAGTCCTTTTCTTCTAATTTTCTTCTAATTCATGTATTATCAATCTGAAAATATAAGAATATGAATTAAAATTATAAAGGATACTAGAAATATAAATATAAATTCTGAATACTAAATTGTTTCTGCTTATTACAGTACATGTCATTTAGTATAAACTAATTTGTCTAGATATTATCATGCTGAATGAATTGAGAAATATTGACAATACCTTTGAAAGTAAGAAGACCGTTATTGAAATCGTCTTCTAATTCATCCAATGTTAATTCATATGTGTCTCCCTCTTCTTTATTGTCATACCAATACTTCACCTGAAAACATAAGAAACATTTATATTATTGTTAAGGTTTTTTTTTATAAACTTCAGTTTGTAAATAAGCCATGGATGAAGCACTATGCATCCATTTTGACAAAAATAGTTTATCATCATTCTCTTAAGATTAAATTTTTTCATCAAATATAAATTTCAATAAATTGCTCTGTTTTTGATATTATGCTGTTAATATGTTGTAATACTACAATCTTATCAATCAAGTTTAGGATACATCCATACTAATAGCCATTACCATTTTAACAAAGGAATTTTATTTCAATTTATCATGCAAGGGAGAAAACAATGCAATAATATCAATTATACACCAGAATAAATTAAAAATATGAAACATAATTAAAGACATATTTCCTTGGATGTAGGGAATGAAAAATAAGGTATTAAATTCTTTTATGATTGAAATTTTTTCATCAAATTTCAATTGTTATAAAATCGCTTAATTTTACTGTAGTGGTATTTGTTTCAGACAACTTAACATCTTAGATGGAATCATAAGAGAAGTACATTTCATAGCTTAGGTGGTGGAATGAAAATAACTTCAAATAAACACAACAGTGTCTGTTTCAATAAAATAGTCATTTCATTTTAATGATTTCACACAACTGTTGTAACTATTTAAACATTTTCAAATCTCACTCAATATCTAAGCTATACTTAAAAGGAAGTAGAACAAGAGGACTAAAACCACTTGAACAAGGATTTAACATCATGATTATTCAATTAACAATTTAAATAAAATTGCTAAAATTTTTAAATGAAATAACATACTTTGAAATCTTTACAAAATGACGAAGTTCAATCATAATTCTTAATAAATATCAAATTCCATTGGTATGTTTTTTATATGGCTTTGATTCATGATGCTTAAGGAAATGGGTTGATAAATCAAATTAATGAGATAATGCAAAAACATTTGAAAATAGCAAATACTTTAAATTAAACGACATTTAGACCCATTAAAACCAATTGATAGAAGTCATGAAAATGTAGTCAGAAAGGAAGATTGGGAGAAGATAGGATTTATGTTAAGTGCAGTAAGAAGATGGTGTCTCGTTTGTGATATTAGCTTTCAATTTATGAACTTTCAATTGTATTAACCTCAAACTGTTGATTTTTGAACGCTAAAAGTTTGCCTTTCCAGCATGTTTCTTCTTTCGTAATGCCATCCTCCCAAGTCTGATAAATTTCCTTATAAATAAGTGATTCAGGGTCAGTAAAAGGATTCCTTTTAATCATAAGTTGTCTCAGATTTTCACTTAACTGTTCAACTGACAAAGCTTTTCCATTTTTACTAAATTGTAATAAATTTTTGTCCTCATTCTTAATTTTTAGCACATCCTCATCTTTGTACAAATTAATTTGAAATTTCAGGGCTTTTATTTTTTCAGTTTTTGTTCTCAGTTTCTCCAATTCCGTATCTAATATGCTCTCTGAATTCCAAATTCCATTATCCTGCATTGTTTTTTTCACTCTAGCTTTTTTATCCATTTTTTTCTTTTGTTGTTTTTCTTTAAGTTGCTTTCTTTCATTGATAATTTGTACTCTATTTTCGTATAATAGACTTGTTTTCTTTTCTTTAAAGCAGATGAAATCAATTTGCTTCTATCACATTCATTTTTCTGTTCTAGCCAATTTTGAGTTCTATTATTGTTGTATAAAATTTTAGTTTCAATTGAATTCTACATGAGTCAGGTGCATGCTTTATATTACTATCCAACTTTGCCATTAGTCTTTCCAACGTAATATTGTTTGTAGGACATGATTCGGATGCAAATCTTATTTTATCGGAACAAATGTAATATTTCCCGTCTGGTAAATAATCTTTAAACAAATTTTTGGCTTTGTCATGAATTGCTTTGCAGATTTTACTGATTAAAGTTTCTGTCTGCTTTCGATGCAAATTTTGTTGAAATAAATTACGTGAAAGAACATCATTTTCGTTTACATTGAGTTTCGGTCCAAAAAATAAGCTTAATTTGTTGTCGTAAAGTAAATCTGGTTGTTTTGAGGCTGATTCTAAAAGTTCAATTAATCTAATGTAAATACATCCCATTTCAATNGGTGAATAATTCAAGTCTGATGCAGCTGCCCAATATGGACCGGTAATAATTTTCGAAATGATACCTAATGCCTGACATATGGAGATAATACTGGTGTTTTGCAGATAATCAAAAACCAACTGTTGAGTGTAATTTAATGAAGACTTCGAATCTTTTAAATATTCTAAAATAAAATCTCTCATAGCAAAGGTAGCACCAGCATTGTGAAACTGTATGTTGAAACGACTTCCTCTCATCTTAATTATTGGATTTTCAAGAATACCTTTACTTTTCAAAAACACAGTTGATAAGGTGGGGTCACCGGAACCATCTTTGTAAAATAATTTTGAGACCGAATTCAAAAGAGTGGATGTCAAAGATTCCTTCCGACTGTCCAAAGATTTAATATTTTCCAGTTTTTCATATTCCCTTAAAATTTTTTCTGTGACATCCCAAAATTGTAGCAACGGATGTACTGAGCATTTAAAACTATTAATTTCAGTGTCTGGAACCTGGTTTTGTAATAATCTATTTGTTTTCTCTTCAGTGCTTGACCTGTCTGTCATAAAATTAGCAATTTTGGATAATACTGGTGCATTTTCATGAGATTCGTTTTCTATTTCATTTATCATACCAGACGTTATGTGTGCATATGTTTCGGCTTTTCCATCGTGTACTTCTCTTAAACCAAGTGTATATGTTTGTTTTGTATTTGCAATTTCCACCCCATAATAGTGTCTTCCACTTTTAGTGGTGGCATCCCGATGCATAGTCAGATTAGTATTATTGTGACACATTTCAGAAATTTGGCTTTTGGATAGTATACTCATTTCCTTGTCAAAAAGGAGAGCCGAACTACAAATAGGCACATCTGTGTATTCTATATTTAAAATTTTTAATATGTATTTCAAAATTGGTGCTAAATGATTCACCCCTACTCCTTGGCTTCTCCTAAAATAATATATTAGCCTTATTTCATTGGTATAAGGTCTACCTTGCGAGGTGGATCTTGTTTCGAATTTAGTGTTTTTGCCATTGTCTCCATTATTGTTATTTTCATCACATAGCATTTTCAAATCATCTACCTCCATCTTTTTGGCTTCTAGTTCACCATACAAATTGTTGAATTGTTGGTGTTTACTATCTGATAGTAATTTAAGCTCTTTTTCCTTTTGTTTATCATTTTCAGCAATTGCCTCTTTTAATCTGTTTATACTTTTTTCTTGTCTCTTCACTTTAGTGTTTAATCTGTTTATAATAACAGATTTCTGCCTTAATAAATCAGTTTTCATTTGAAGCAATTTATGCAAATTTTCAATTTGACGCTGAAGAATGGCATGTTTGTCATCAATATGAACTGTAGAAGATACTTTAGGCACGGGAAAACGAAAAATTTTATTTCTGTATTCTAAGTACCGAGTTCCATTTCCGTAATGTTTTTTTAATCTCTTTAAATGCAGAACAGTTGTACGTACTCTGTTGTAAAGACTGCTAATATTAACAGTTTCTTTCTCCTTTTTGGCAAGATCACATAGTGTATTATGGATTTTTACTCGATTGCCATGGCACTTATCATATATCTCGTTAATGATACAGTTTGGAATTGTGATTACCGACGACATATTGAAAGTTCATATAATTTATATGATTTACCTACATGAAGTAGGCTGCAAATCAAAGCATACATTCATTATTTTCAACCATCAAATAAGATACCTTTAAAAAGCAATTTCATGATTCTTAAATTTATTTCTAAGTCACGGAAGTCACATAAAAGTTTACAATGTGACAACAAACTGGGGTTTATTTGACATTGGGAGTATATCTTTTCCAGAGGTCAAACCTGATTATTCAAAATGCACCTTGTAGGCAGCTATTTGATGTAAAATTGACAAAGTTCAACAACTGCTAATTTGTCCATAAAAATTGCATGCACACCTCTGATATAAGTACAAATTATCTGCAAAATAAACAATTCCCATCTCCAAAACTGTTTAAATTTGGCTGTGGACAAATAATGTACCTTTTGGTAGGTGCCCCGCCTGCCATTTTCAACATTCTAATCACTGTCATTTTTTATTGAAAACCCTGTTACTAAATGGTATCATCAATCAGACAAACATAACTTTTGTTTGTTCTTTTCAGATCATATCAATCATGATTAAAGATGACAATTATTACTGATTAGCTTTACAAGTGATGCTGCATTCAATCATTATTATTTTTATAATAATCATTGCCATCCATATTCATGATATAATGTTAAGCTCAAGCAATGAAATAGTATAAAACTTACTAGTTCTAATAATTTCTTCAGAATTTCTTCAAGGTTGTATGTCTTTGTGTGTGAGCTCTGTAATAATATAAATAATGTGCAAAAAAAACAGCATGCACCCAAGTGAAGTAGTATAGCTGGTGATGATGTGAAATGATAAATTTACCTAAAGTTCTTGGGAATACATATCTTTCAGTCATTGCATGCATTTGTCTTTTTCAATGCATGCCCCAAGAATAGTTTATATTATAAATAAATAAAATCAAAAGTATATAGGATTAATAAGAACATGTACAATGATTGATGAAATATGATTAGAACTAAAAACAAATAATGATATGTATGCAGCTTGCATAGAGGAACAAAAAACATACAAATTGTCAGTATATTGAGTATATTTCTATGTCCTAACCATATTTTGATATATATTGAGTTGACTGAGCAATATAAATGCCTTTTTAGATAAAATAATTAAGTAGAATATCAATGCTTTCATGAGGAAA
Organism: Modiolus philippinarum; assembly: GCA_002080025.1. Lineage (NCBI taxonomy): Eukaryota > Metazoa > Mollusca > Bivalvia > Mytilida > Modiolidae > Modiolus > Modiolus philippinarum. The sequence continues at coordinate 80,998 of MJUU01022427.1, read as the reverse complement.
TGTATGCCGAAAATGGTACTTGAGCTCCCATAGTGGTGTTGCTTTCTATGTTAATTAAATTGTGACACCAGCCATTTTGGGCTCTTCATGAAATGTTTAAAGGCGAAATATTTGAATACCATCAGATATTTTATCACAAAGATGTTTTCTGGAACAAATAAATAAGAGACATGATTCCATATTTTTTATATCATGTTGATATCATTCATTTTCAATAATAATATTTCAACTTTGGCAAATAAATTATTTAATGAATAAAGAAATAAGTAAATATTATTATTAATATTAATATTAATACGTGTATTAATATTAGGCCTAATTTTGCTTTCTATGTTTCTTCTGGACAAACTTAAAAACATTACAATCTGTATCCGAGTCTGTGCTGCTGACAAACAATTGCACTTGTTTCATGACAGTTTACAGAAGAAACAATCGAAAAACAAGAAGGAGAAAGGGCTGCTGATTTCTCTGAAGTGTTTTCGGATGAATCACATTTTTTCCTTTTGAAGGCCATTGGTTTTAAAATCCTTATCCGTATCAAACTTTATAGTAGATACTGGTGAAGATTCATCTCCTCCTGCATCTGTAGATACTTCAGAAGACCTTTCTATCACAGAAGAAAAAAGATCTATAGAACCATCTACAGATTTTGTGACGTCAGTGTTAGCAGAGGATGTGACGTCAGTTTCAGTCGAGGATGAGAACAAGCTCATTGAGGCATCATATGTGGAGTCAGAGGGAGATACATAAGTAATAAGTGACTTAGGTGATGCGGTTCCTTCATGACTCCATGTATGAGACCTTGACCTTGTTTCTTCATCATTAGCAAGCTGCATTGTAATATATGGGTCGGGTGCAACTATGGCAAAGTCACCATATATATACCTATGTAATATAGCCTCACGTGCATTCCAAAAAAGAGACATATCACGTCTTATTTTGTAAAAATCTGGGGCATGCACCTTTACAACATCATTAAATACAGATGTTAGGGTGATTATTCTGGATCTATCCATTATGGTATGTTTTCTTAAAGAAATGAAAAAAAAAGAAAAAACACAAATAAATTTAATGAGATTAATCTTTTACAAGGCAAATTACATTTCTCAACATTTAATTGAATGCCGACATGCCTTTTCTTAAATACAAACTGTATTTTCTTTGCTACTTCATAGTACAACTACTGTAAAAAACTTGATGTGATCATTTATGCATGGTACCTGTATGTAAGTAAGTTGAATGAATATCAAAGATATAGGCCTCCATGCTGTCGTTGACACTTGAGCCAAGTGGTATGCACCGTTAGGTTGCCACATGGACATTGGTTGACCACAGTAAATTTACCACGTCAACAGCCTCTTTTGATATTCATTCAAAAACAAAAGTGTCTACAGACGACAACGACGCCAACGACTACGACGACAACGACGACGACGACAACGACGACGACAGCGCCATACCATTATACGACCTCAAATGTTTTGTGGTCGTATAAAAAGTTATAACTCAGACACGACTGTTTCGGACGAACGGACAGACGGACAGACTGATTACTATAGGGCGTCCGCCACTTCATGGCGGGGCCCTTATTAACCAAACAAAAATTTAATAAAATATGCTCAAAATACTATATGTATGTTCCACGATAAAACTAAGGTACCTTTAAAATTTAAAATATGTACAGCTCGACTATCCAAGTTAGATGAACTCTTTTTATAATCGATATGGAATTTAAGATTTAAAATATGAAAATTTTAAATATGAAAATTTGAATATGAAATATGAAAATTTACAAATATTTGTTTAAAGACTCACCGTATTCAAATTCTTCCTTTATAACTTCAAGTCAAATACCAACTAATAATACTAGTAGATAATAGCTATATCACTATAATAGCAGTCAATCAGAAGTATTAAGCACCTTAAATTGAAAAAAACGGCTATTTTTAAAATTATTAACAAAAAGAAGCAGGAGAAAGTGACAGCTAATCCCATCACCAATTCGTTTTTCTTCAAAGGTCAATTTCAAACAACTTAACTTTTGCAGGTAAAACTATACCTGAAGATGAATATTGTTACACCAGAGATGTCAAATTATTAACCTCCTACTCATAATATTAATTTTTAGTAATTTGACTAGGAGAATAATACTGACCATTGAAGATTAAGACTGATCCGCCAAGATTAATATAATTGACCCTCTGAAATTAAGAGTGACCCACCAAGATTTATAATTTATAATGTCTCACGTACTTGTTTTGTCTTTGTTTTTATCTGTTACCGTTTTTGCCATGTCTTTGGACTTCGATTTTTGTAGTCATCGCTTCCCTTGTTCCTTCGGTATTCTACTGCCGTTGTTTGACACTGCAGGTTTTATCCATCCTAAGAGGATAAGTATGGTAATCTCAGAGGGTCATTCTTATTCTTGGCGAGTCAGTCTTAATTTTCGGTATTATCAGTATTATTCTCCTACTCAAATTATTAAAAATTTAAAAAAATGACAAATTAATAATATGAGTAGGAGATTAATAATTTGACATCTGTAGTGTTATAATTCCTACCTATTCTGCGAGCTCAGTTCTGACTATTCGAACAATTCCAAACATTTCATGCATATTCTCAAGCTACATTCTTGTTTTTTCAGTAATTTTTTTCTAGGTTGGAAAAATTCAAAAACTCAAACTCCATTTTCCAACTTTATAATTCCAATATCATACTGCGGGAAAAAGTGCTAAGTTAAAAATGCATTAATTTGATGACTTTGTTTGTTTGCTGTAATATTTGAGTTCAATAAGGATACCAAACTGCTTTAAAATGACAATAACACTGGGTGGTCATTAGGTTCATTTCAGTTCTATGCAAAGGTGACCATTGGCTGCATTTTGAACCAGGATTAGTAAGTTAGGTTTATAAAGATTGATGAAAAGCTTGTATGATTTACATTGGCTTTTAGATAACCATTCTGTATCATGTGTATTGTGCAGTATGCATGAATGCATGTATGTGGCCATATAAAGTTCATACTTAGCATACATTGGTTCATCAAACTCGGTTAGCATGTTTTGTCCGAGTGGCAATTGAAGTTCAAGTCTTAGCGATTCAAGTTTGCTGCTGAAAATGACATCTAACACTATCTCAAATAACAAAGTACCAAATTTACTGTAAATTTAGTTTCTGCATTTTGACAACTAATATGTCTCTTCAGTGCAGATCATATTCATTCAACTTTTAATCAAACCAGTTTTGTCAAAATCGGCCAGTTAACCAAAAATATAGGATTTTTTAGCAATATCAAGCCAATGTAAATAATATATTCTCTAATTTCTGTCCCGTTTTCACGTTTCCTGAACAGTTGGAGAAATACGTTTCTCCTCTCTAGAGAGAATGTTGTTCTCATCAAGTGATTGTATGAAATTCAATTATGACGTCAAATATGTTTGCCGTTTTCCGACTTGACCATTGTGACGTCATGAAAAAAGGCGACCATGCCTGATGACGTCACGCTTAAGGAACACATTTATTTCGGATAATCAGAAAAGGGGGGTCATATTTTTGTCCAAAATCTCCTTGAAATCATTAGAGAAATAAAATCCACAATTGTATCTCGTGAGGAACGACATTTCTCACTCCCGATAGTTAAATTTTCAAATATTTTAAACGCTCGGCAAGCCTCGCGTTTAAAATATTTGAAAATTTAACTATCTCTAGTATAGAAATGTCGTTTCTCACTCGATGCAATTGTGGATTCTATATTTTTCCAAAGGGAACTTCTGTTACAGGGGCAAATATTTGTTGACACTGTGTTGCTTTGGAGAGTAGTGATGTAACAATACACCGGTATATCCCTGTATTTGTCAACAAACGAGGTACTCTGGTACGGAGTCCAGCGTATCGCATAAAATAGTTTAACCAGAAGATTTAAAAATCACGAAAATGTCATCCAATTGAGAAATCAAAACACGATACGTATAGATATGCATCACAATACACTTAGGGTTGCATCAATTTTAGAGATTACACAGTCATATGGCATATACATCATGTACATGGTCAGTAAATTTCATACTGGGCAAGAGTGAAGCTCAAGCCCAAATATTCAATTTACTGATAGCTGTATACCCTATTAGGTCGCTTACATACTGTGTAATGTTGATATACAGTCAAAAGTCCAGTGCATTGTCAAAAACCAGGTTGAAAACGAAACGCCATATATACAGGATAGGCAGATGGGTTTATTTCGTTCTCCGTGATCAGGGATTTCAATTTCCCGTGATTCATTTTCCTTATCATTAATTTGTCTTTAATAGTTATAAGAACATTGTCCGATCTGTGATTGACAAAATGAATTTCCCGCGATCTGTGACTGGTCCGAATACAGATACAGATACTTTATTGCAAATAAATAAATATACTACATATATATATATATATTTGCGCCCCAAGGGAGCAGATAATACACAAATAAATAAACACAAAGTTACAATCATATGCAAAACCTACAATAATTTTTTTT